>JAIKVB010000230.1:0-34846 GCA_024679045.1 Phytophthora brassicae | reverse complement strand
CCTGCTAGTCGAATGATCCGCTCCTCAATACCATGCAAAGGGGGTTCACGTCCACTGTACACGTTCTCTAGATATCCCATAGCTGCCTTCCCACTAGCTCGGACAATGTTCAGCAGCTGCGTAACTACCATAAAGCCTGCTAACATTGCTCTGGTAGTGAAGACATTCATGATTGAAAGTTGCAGTGCTGCGTCGGCACTGGACGTTGCTGGGTGGAACTCTCGCAGTAGTTGCGTGGCCTCGATCCCCATCGACTGTACTACCAGCTCTGGTGCACGTGTCTCCCAGATGCAACTGGCTAGGAAGTTGTGCGTTGCGTATTTGTACACGAAAACTAACGAGTTTATAGTCGTGGGTTGTGTGGGATCCAGTAGTAAATGTCCTTCGTACGCTGAGAGTCCCAAGACGCCACTGGAGCACACACCCAGTAGAGCAAGTCTTGCAGGCTGTGCGATGCTCTGGAATGACACACGTGCTATCCGCTTTAGAACTTGCAACTCACGATGGATATTTAGAGCGTTGGGGGTGACAGGGCGGCCAGGAAACTCCTGCTCGGGTTTCCACACGATGTCTCCTAGACGCTGCTCTTTGCTGAAGTTGGGGGTGGAGTTGGACTCTTCAGGCGACAAGAGGGGGCTGGAAAACGGCGTGAGACGACGGAGAGGGTCTTCAAGGCCCCATATACCGCGCTTGTCAAGCCACACACGCCGCACAGAGCGCAACATCCCGCTCATCTGGTCAACGAATGTTGATGTGAGAAGAGTAACCCAGGATTCTGTTGAGATACTTTTTTAGATAAGATACCAAATATTTTTGTACCTACAACTGTATACGTACAGTACTTACTTACGTAGCTTACCGGAAGTATTATAATATTTTAATACATGACATGTACGAACGTAATGGCGGGACCCCGGTGCCACCCATAAAAAATCAACGAATGTTGATGTGAGAAGAGTAACCCAGGATATCCTCTGATTCTGTTGAGATACTTTTTTAGATAAGATACATGTACCAAATATTTTTGTACCTATTAATACCTAAGGTATTAATATTTACCGGTATTTACCTACAGCACTCCTCAAACTTGGTAGTACCGGTATCATCGATACTATTCCATTGAATTGTGGCTTGTTTCATTTAAATACAATACATGTCATGTATTAAAATATTATAATACTTCCGGTAAGCTACGTAAGTAAGTACTGTATACAGTTACATGAATCAACCACGTACACGTCGTATCAATACACTGTATTGATACGCAAAGTTTGTGAGTGGTGTCTGTGCGTAAAGGAGGTGCCGGCGTAAGTTACGCCGGTGGTAATTTTCTGAGAAGTGGGCGGACCCAGAATACATGTACATGTACATGTACTGGTACGTACGAGTACTTCGCTATTAATAGCACCGCCCAAAATACCATGTCAACTATTATAGTGTGATACAAACCAAAGTCACGAGGTTTCGTATCCCCAACACTTTGTTGAGGTGACAACGTCCGGTTTCGCACATGCTTCTCGTTCAGATGAAAACCATACATTCGTTCTGACTACTGTACACTGAGAATACCCAGTAGACTACATTCTGGGATATCTTATACTTAACTCAATGGGATGTATTCATGAAGTATCTAGGATTCCATGCAGTCATACTACTCCACAAAGAGACAGCGACGTCTACACCATGGAACTTCCTTTGGAAGCGATACAAGATACAGAATGTATCATCAGAGACCTCAAAATCGATCTAAATTTGCATCAGTGCACTCAAATTATGGACAAAAAGACAGTCGTGTGAGTCGTGCGTGCCTGATTCGCACATGTTTAGGCAATTTTCGCTGCAAAGCTCAAGTTCCGTTCATTGGTGCACAAAGTCGGTACTTTTCAGGTAAAGTATTCGGTTCAAGCATGTCAACACGTTGCTGCGAGAGGCTCCGCTAATACATGAACTTCCACATCAGTGTTCGACCTGACAGCAATTGCGCGTGTTATACTAAACTGTCCACCATGGACTCCGTTCAGCTGCTCCGCTTTCTCCGTACGGCGTGTCCTTTGGGTGCCTCACTCAGTGTCCTCGTGACTCTCGTCAGTTGCGTCATCATCGTGAAAGTGAACCACATTTGGGTCAGTGGACTTACATGGCCGTTCCTTTCAGACATGGGGCGAGGTGCGTGCTTTTTCTCATTTTGCAACTTATTTGTGACCACTTCACTGATATTGTGTTTCTTGTTTGTGAATAAAGATTATCCCGCCTACTACGTGTTCACCACAGGCCTCACAATTGTCGCTTTGTTGCTTATTTGCACGTGGACATTCAACTGGCGTTACCACATGTCGGCCCTCCCCCAAGAAGCCACAATCGACCGTGTCCTATCAACCATCAGCTTTATCGCCGGTGTATTGGCGAATCCAGGTCTTCCCATTCTCGTCAGTAGTAGCTACTTGACTATGTTGACCACGAAGACCTTAGTTTACTGACCTTTTTCCCTCTCAATAGGCATTCTTTGACACTTCCAAGCACGCTTCCCTACACGCTGCTGGTGCCGAGTGGTTCTTCTACCTAGAGACCATTGCAGTTCTCCTAAACGTGCGTGAAAACTGGTTTCTTCTCTACTGATGATGATTGTAACTAACTTTTATTCATTTTATTTTATAATTTCTCCGAAAAGACTATCGTAAGCTACAAATTGTACAGGTGTTTAACGGGATTGCAGACAGATCTGGAAAACGCGTGCTCGACTGTGGGTGCCAAGCTTCAACGGCGGAGAAAGACGCTGACGATCCAAGTGATCTTCTTCTCTCTGTTTTTCGTGGCTTTCCTCGTCTACATGCCTATTGGGACGTCCGTAGCACCGCAATCGCAACGTCTTTCTATTGACGATTGTATCGACAAAGGTCTAGGAGAAACCTACTGCGAAGTGACGATGCGTCTCAACTCCACGTCCACCACGCTGTACGATGACGAGAAGACGTTCGGCACAAGTCAAATGCGTGCTGCTGCTCAACTCTGCTCCATCCTGACGCTTGTCGGATACTCAACTTCTTTTATCACGAACGACTATGATGATGAAGAGGGTCAGACCTTCACGCCGGATGCCAAGATTGCCGTGCTGCAATAATCTAGTATTGAATCCTTACAGCACTGATAGGTTTATGTGGAACTGGAGGCAGTATTCCGTGCAGTTTTGTGGTGAATAATAGGAACAACGTAAACAAGTATTCACGTGAAGTATTCTCAGTTCAGAATGGTGTACGATGAATTAGAGCTGCAAAACACAGCGGATATCTTGGCGTCAAAAGAGTGGCGTACATGTAACAACTACAAGGCCACCATTCAAAGGCACAATAAGTGTATAATACCGGTATTAATAATATAAGAAATTAGAGACTTACGACCACCTGAACAAAACCTATCTTATTACATATTATCCACACATGTTCAAAGGCACAATAAGTGTATAATACCGGTATTAATAATATAAGAAATTAGAGACTTACGACCAGCTGAACAGAACCTATCTTATTACATATTATCCACACATGAATACTAACTACATCACAGTTCACAACAAAACATCACACCACATGCAAGAGCAAGGTGGCGGTTGCGCGGCATCCAGCGCAGTTGCGATCAAAACGGAGCCTGCTGTTGCACCTGCTGCACTAGATCCGCGTCTTTCAGATCTTTCAAGGCTGTTTATTGTGTGTGGACGTGGTCGTAAAGTGGACGAATTGCGAGCGCTTTTCTCGCCACACGGAGCGATTAAACATTTGCATTTGGCACTTGACAGGAGCAAAAAGTCGCGCGTGCGTGCAGTTAAAACTTTTCACTGGATCTTATTAAGGTGTTAAAATGCTTTTTGGTACTTATTGTTTTGGTGTTGAAACAGGGTTTTGCCTTCTTGCAGTACGAAAACCCAGCCAACGCCGCTGTAGCCATTAACAAATTGGACCATTTCAAGCTGGAAGACGGACATATTTTGAAGGTGTTGTTTACTAAACATTAAATAGTAGTTAATTAGGTAAAATACTGACGTTTTATCTGTTGCAGGTGACTGTGGCCAAGGAAAGACCTGCGAGTGGCAACGGTAAATTAAAGCGAGACCAGCACGCCAGACAGGATCAAGACGAGAAGACGGAAGGCTTAGGAGATGAAGATGATGGTGGAATTGATGCAGGATTACCAGGCAAACGACAACGCTCCAGTCCGCCGGTGACTTCACTGCCGTTGGGGATAAATCTAGTGTCATCAGCAGTAAATGCTGCCAATTTTGTGCTAGAGACGCATCGAGTCGAGAGGTTTGGCGCTAAGACGCTGACAATTAAGAAAGAGGTGCAACAGAGAAATACGCTGCTACCTGCAAAAGCTTGCAAGGATGAACTGATGGAACCGAGTGATGAGATACAAGTACAGCAAGTTTTAGATGCTATGATGACTGTGATGGAGCAACAAAGCAAGCTCGGTGATGACCTGTTTGCTGCATACCAGCAAGTGAACGTAACGTCCAATGGGGGAGATAAACACAAAAAGTGCGTTCAAAACCTAATGGTTGTAGTTCCAGGAACGTCAGAAGATGCACTTGCGACCAGTATCCGGTCGGTGTCTCTAGCCTCGACACCGATGACGACTCGAGGCTCACGTCTTGATTTGCTTCGAGCTTCTGGAGAACCTGCAAGAGAGAGTAAAGCGATACCTCCACGTCCGAAACATCATTTACGCAGACGACGGCAGAGTCTGGATGGCAGTGGCTCCAGTGCAGAAGATGGATCTGATGGTAGCGGAATCCGTCGGAAACGTAGCAACACCACAACATCTCCTCCACCGACGCTGAAGCATTTAAATCAACCATTATCGCCACCAAGGACATTTTCAGATCATTGTGATATTAGTTTGTCACCGGAGATGCAGAAAAGTGAAATAATACCGAAAAAAGTGGGCAAACGACAGTCTTCGGACAATTCGATAGAGGAATCCTATCGGCTAGCAAAGCTACAGGCGACTCAAGAGAGACGTGATTACGGTGGGACCAAGTTAGATCGTGGGCCTGTTCGACCAACTAGCACCAACGCAGATAGCAGCTATAGAAAAGAGCGGGATATCAATCTCGAGTTTAAAACGGAACTGACTGAGCCGGTGCGAACGAAGCTGTTTTTTACCTCGACATACAAGGTGCGCATTTGTACACTTGATACTGGAGGCAAAGCTTCGCTACTATGACAAGTACAGAGCTTCGATCTAACTGACTGTTACCACCTTGCAGTTTACAGAGCAGGAGCTTGAAGCAATGTTTGCTGTATATGGCAATTTTGACTCGGTTGAACTCGTCAAAAGTTTTGGTCGTGTGAAAACAATGGCATACGTCCGGTACTTGGAGGTATGGCGTGAAGAACACCCGTCTCGGTTTGTACTGTTTAATCTAATGTAGTATTGTTTTAATGATTTTAGTCTTCGACAGCAGCGTTCGTCGTCAAATCATTTCGAGAAGAATCGTCTCAAGGAGAGGAAAACCCGGAAAAGTCCGAGTTCATGACGGTAACTTACGTAACAATGCGTCCATTTTTGAGAGGAAAACCCAGAAAAGTCCGAGTTCATGACGGTAACTTACGTAACAATGCGTCCATTTTCACTTTGATTGCTGACGTTTTTCCCTTGTTGTATGACGTACAGCTTTCATTTGCACATGTTTTTCACTTTGATTGCTGACGTTTTTCCCTTGTTGTATGACGTACAGCTTTCATTTGCACATGAAACAGTTCAATTGCAGCAGCGAACTAGACGAGCACCTTTTCCCGAAAGAGCATTGGAAAACTCTTCTAATTTGTACTCCAATCCGTCCACAGGCACCAACTCCGCTCCATCCAGATCGACAAACATGACTTCTGGTGGTAAAGATCGTCTTTGGGTATTGCTGCTCTACGATCGTTTTCTGGCGACGCATATGCTGTCATCTGTGGTTTCTTCGCTCTCTGGGATGGAATTTATGGATATTAAGGTCGTCAAGAGTTCTGGTGAGGCGCAGGGGGTTGCATTCGTAAAGTTCGATAGTGAGGCAAACACTACCCATGCAGCACTTCAACTCCACCAAATGGAGCTTCCTTTAGGCTCTGGGAAATTTCTACAAGCGATTGTGATTTTGGCTCCAAGTCTGTTTACTACAACACATGGGAACAATTCACTCAGTACTAATGAATCCATGCGTCTAGATCGTTCAGCTGGTGAACGAGTGGTAACTGGATCCTCAAAAGATGTCGATCTTCGCGCAGTGGAGGCGCAATTTGCACATTTGATGCGAAGTACGGAGCACCAGCAATCTCGAGATGCGGCAGCTTTTCCTCGATATTGTTCAATGCCTTCTCCAAGCAGTACAGCACCGAATCTGACTGGTGTGTGTCCTCCTTCTCATTCAGCAGGATTTCACACTTCCGTTAACGTATCAGGAGGCGTAGAATACTACCCGATGCAACTTGTGACGTACCCTCCACCACCTCCTCAGCAACCGTTCCAGCCATATGGAAATTATACAGGACCAATGAGTTATCAACAGCTACCACAACATCAAAGTTTTGGAAATGTACCAAATTGGATGGAAAATGCACCATATTATCAAAGTGGAGTCCCTCAGCAGTATCCATTCTCATGTGCACCAGAACAGGAGGTGATGAACCATAACGTCAGAGCTGCAGAGAATCTGGATATCTATGCGAGTTCACCCAAACCGCGCTCTTCACGCTCATCTTCGGACCAAATGGATGTAGAAGACGGCAACAGTAGCAGCAGTATTCAGCCATCCTCTTCAATTCACGTATCGACCAGTGAACCATTAGAGCTCATGACGTTGGTCAGTGCTTTGCAGGACTGTCATGGTGTAGTGTCATTCGCAAAGAATACTGCTAATGGCTCCGAGTTGGCTGGTTATATGGTGGAATTCTCTAACGAGACGCAGGCACTTGAGGCGGTCTGCAAATTAGATGGACTGTTGTGTGGAGGCCAGAAACTTCGAGTTGCAAAGTCAGTCTCAACAAGACGTCGAGGTGGTGGCAGTGGGAAAGCGCGCTCAGGTTCTGGACGTCGAAAGCGCCAGCGTGTTGATCCACGTAGTCGGAAATGAAATGTTGATTTTGAAATGGTTTCTTGAGTGCAATTGCATTTGTGGATGTGGGATACGAGTGCAAGATGATAAGTGGTCGTTGAGTTTATTAGTAGTGAGTGGTAGAAGACCAACCCTGGAACATTTGGCTCCATAGGACGCATCTCCGTGTTCCAATTCGTGACATGAGACCAAGAGACTAAATCGGAAGCTTTTTAAGTTCCATGTCGACCATCAGTTTCATATCGTCTGCATAGAAGTCGTTGGTAACATTGACGCACTCGAAACCTGGTTGCACGCGGCAGAAATCGTCTCAGATGTGTCTTACCTGTTCTTTATCTGAGGTTTGAATAATTAACCTGCGATAGTCCATACTCGAAGCACGAAATATCTAAAAGAAGTGTCTCGCTCTTGTCGGCTCACTTTTGGTTTGGTGTTAATTAGATAATTCAAACGACTGCTTGGAAACTATACAAAACTGTTAATTTTCATGAAACACGTAGCAATCGCCGTATTTCATTCGTTTGACGTACTCGTTCGGTTTCAGTTGATACGGGGTAAAAACCTTTTCTTTCGCTCCCACCGTGTCCATGTGCGCACTCTCTCTTTTGGCGATTTCATTCCTGGTAGGCTTGTAATTGCGCACGGCCACACACGCTTTGAATGACGTGAAACATCTTTGGTTCCACATCTGGATAATCTGGTAAATATCAAGGAGGTGCATTCCTTCAGTTGTATCCAACATTAACCCAATCACTTTCGTTTTCTGATCAGAAGCCCATGGTACATGCTTATCGCGCAAAGAGACGAGTACGCCACCAAACGCAAAGCGCTCCAAACACCATCCCGACTCTGGTTTATGGTATTGTCCGTATCCGATGTTATAATTGACCGGCGACGTATTCGCCTTGCACTGTTGATCGTCCGGTAACTTTTGGCGAACCATGACATGCGCCATCTCGTGCGCTAACGCGAACGCCAGATAAAACTTCAGCAATTTCCCTTCTTGAACTTGATCAGGTCTCGCCCTCGCTGCAGGCCGTTCACGTGGTGCATCGAATAAAATCGCTCGATCATATAAACGTTTTTGGAGCCAGACTTCGGCCTTGCTCGGTGTTGTCGCCGATGGATCACCCTCGTCAAAGTTCTTCACAATTACTTGTGGAGCAATGGCCTCCACCACGCCTTTCTCTAGCTCAGTATCCTTTGCTATTTGAGCTAGCATATGGCGGGCGTGCGAAATAAGGTGGTTCGCGAATGTAACGATCACCTTCTCGTAGGCTTCAAGAAGCGGGTATGTCGGCGTCATTATTGCGCGTACTTTCTTGAAGTGCAACATGAAAAAGAAGTCCAATCGTTCACCTGTGACAATTGATTAAATAATAAAAAGAAGAAGGTTTAGTCCAAAGCAAGATAATCATAATAAATAATAAATGCAATCAAGGGTTAAAAAAAAGCATGAGTCTTCGTTGTCTTCGTAATTATAATAATACATTTATTATACAGGACTGGCAATGCCAATGCCAGTCTGGCATACTGTACACTCACCTGGATACTGCATCACACGGTCAGTCGCCTTCACGTCATTTGGGTTTTTAACATCTGAGGATAGAACTGATTGGTGTTGAGGACAATACGGTATTGTCCTCAACACCTACGGTATTGTCCTCAACACCAATCAGTTCTATCAACACCAATCAGGACAATACGGTATTGTCCTCAACACCAATCAGTTCTATCCTCAGATCCAGGCATGCCCAAAATACAATATATATTTATTTTGACATGTGCCAAAAAATAAAAAACCGTTGCAGAAAGACAAAAGCAGGGAATAAATAACTGAATAAAGACAACTGACACAGTAAATTACTGCAATTATTTTGGAGATTACCTACCTAAGGCGCTCCTGCGCTTGCATGTTTAAGAGATCACCGTTTTGAAGACACTGTTCTACGGTCGCAACATCCTAGTACGTACCGTTCATCTTCAAGAAAAGTATCATTTCCAGCATCATGGGTGAGAGACGGTGGCGCTCGTATGCCGAAGGAACGTTTGGAAATGGGCTTTGGCTGGAATACATGTAGTTTCAAGTAGAAAGGAAATGAATGGTACAAAACGTGAATTGTTGTCAGCAAACAAAATAAATAACTGGACATTAAAACAGGTTACAAAATAAATACCGGATTAAAAGCCGACAAATTCTGGAAATAAATAATTGGATCTGAAAAATCATATTTATTTTCAGATATATTTATTTTTGGGCATCCCTGTCAATACCGATCCGTGCCTTGGACTGAATAACTCCATTCAACTTGACTCCCGGAACTTTTGCACAGCGTACGCATGTGAAAGAAGCACTTTGTGTGCCACGTGTAACACGAGTATCATGACATGTGACCAAGATTCTGAAAACCGGTTTAGCTTTGAAGTCCCGTTTCGACCATCAGTTTGATATCGTCTACGTAGCGATGGTAGAAATCATCGGCAGCATTGGTGCATTCGAAAACTAGTTGCTCGCGACAGAAATCGCTCCAGGTATGTTGGCTGTACGTCCTCTTCCTTGACGGCACCTCCCACTTGGTATGATGCAGTAGCTGAGATGAAATCTTTCGGAAAACAAAGTGGATCGGCTGACACTACCACAGCCGACGCTACAAATCCGAGTCGCTGTAAAACTCTAATGGCGAGGCGCAGCATATGCGAATCCAGCAATGAAAGGAGAGACGTCGTGAGCCAGCAACACAATTCATTGTTGCGTCCGCAATTATTATTGAGCTCAATTTCGTTTCGTTCAATTATTCCAGTTACAGCTGAATTTATTGAAAAATTGTTAATTATCCACAGCAATAGCAATGTTGGGCGCTACGCTGCTGGCCCTGTACCAAGGCTTGTGGAAGGTATCCATGCCTTTCGTATCCTGCTACGTACGTCGAAAGGACCTGCGACGACTAGTACCAAGCGTTGTCACTGCGGAGCGCTTCGGTCGCAGCGAGCCACCAGGTATAAAACAGTTATCGACAATTATTGGGCAATAGATTTATTTGACTTTTCTGTTTAATAATGTAGCTCATTGGCACAATGACCAAAAGATTGCGCATTTCAAGGACGATAACTTCACTTTGTGGATCCATGGAGCATCTGTGGGAGAATGTTTATCTGCGTTGCCTTTGGTGGAATTGGCTTTGAGTCATAAGTTTGATCATGCAATAACTCCATCGACAAGAGGGAAGAAGAGAAAAGTGCTATGGAGCATCTGTGGGAGAATGTTTATCCGCGTTGCCTTTGGTGGAATTGGCTTTGAGTCATAAACTTGATCATGCAATAACTCCATCGACAAGAGGGAAGAAGAGAAAAGTGCGAGTGGTTCTTTCAACGACTACTACTGCAGCGCGTGAGGTCGTCACTGACCGGTTGAAAGAGGTAAAGTGTTCGTGTTTGGGTCGTTAAATTTTGTAACTTTAACTGTAACTTTCTTGGTCCCAATTCTCGACAGAATGAAGACGCAATATGCGTCTTAGCACCACTCGACCATGTGGAATGCGTTAGGCGTTTCTATGATATTTGGCGGCCAGAGTACGATAACATTTGGGTTTAATTACGTGGTGTTTGCATTGACATGCGTTTTGTTAGTGTGGGGATCTGGATTGAGTCGGAGATATGGCCCACGTTGATCTCCGAAGCAGCTCAACGAGGTATCCGTATTGGACTTCTTAATGGACGGATCTCGGAGCAATCATTTCGTTTATGGAGATTGCCGGGTCTGCTTACTTTTTCGAGAAGTTTCGTGAGCTCTTTCTCGTTGGTTCTCTGTCAAGATGAACGTGTAAGTCTCTCTCGTTTTATACTGTAGTTGATGAAAGACTTGACTGGATATTTATTATTTATGACGCAGAACCGACAACGCTACGAATATCTTGGTGCACGAGATCCCCACGTTATGCTAAACCTCAAGTTCGGTACGATATCCATGCTCATGATGTTGAATTGATCGAGTTTATGACGTATCACGTTCAATACGTCTACAATGGTCAGCTTCCCCGCGTCTGATTGGCGATAAAACAGAAGTTACAAGACTTCAGCGGGCCATAAGATCACGATTGGTGTGGGTTGCAGCTAGTACACATGACGGGGAGGAGGCAATGATGGCAGAAGTTCACAAAAACCTCTGTAAGCGTCTCCGTAATGGTCAAGAACTACTCACGGTGATTATCCCCCGTCACCCAGCTCGGACGTCTGCCATTATGGCAGACATTCGTCGCAAGGTAGGTTTTCATCCTGCCAATTTACTGAGGGATATTGATTGATTTGATTTGCACTTATTGGCTCAAAAATTAACAGTATCCTGAGCTTTCGATTGGTCTGCGCTCTCGCGACAGCTTGCCTGCAAGAGAAATCGATGTCTTTATCGTGGACACGATGGTAAAGTATACCATCTAGGCTATACTTTGGCTGGATGAGATACTTATCAGCGTAATTTGCTTCTGCACAGGGTGAAACGAGCTTGTTTTATGACGTCATTTCAACGGCAGTTATAGGAGGTACGAATTTCACTCGATATGCTTGCTAAACGTTTTAATGCATGATGTAACGAAGATTTTCTTAAGGTTCTTTCGTGAAGCGGGGTGGTCACAATCCGATCGAGCCATTGCGAGCAGGGTATGTCAAGTAAGTTTAAGTATGGTATCCTGGAGACTGACATAATCTTTGTTCATTTCCAATAGTTGTCATGTGCTGATGGGTCCACATATGGAAAACTTTACGGATATTCTTCATCAACTCAATCAGCAATCTCCAGTAGCAAAGGCACTTGAACGGGTGAACAGCCCAGTTGAGCTTGTTGCAGTTTTGGAAGCTCGACTTAAAACCCTCAATGGTTTCACCTCGAAAGATGACCATAGAACACAGTTGACGAAAGCGATGGCCGATCTCGCAGTCTCAACACTCTCGCAGCATGAGTTACAGTTACTTAGATGGTTAGTAAACGACACGTTGAGCAGCAAATAGTATCACGGTTAAAACTGCTGCAAAAGGTGAAAAAGTATTGATTTGATAGCAACAAGAACAAGCTGAAATGGTGAAGACGGAAGGCCAAAGCACCAGCTTCGAAGAGAGCAAGCTGCCATCATGGCTGAGCTTATGCAGCGAATTTGATTTGTATAGCTGAGATCGACCCCTCCCTTCACCTTCTTGTTGCGTCTGTGCTTAGTACGGGCGGTATCGGTCCGATCGGCCACCAGAACCTCCTGGCGCACCACCTGCCCCACCTCCTTGACGGTAACCACCACCGTAACCGTAACCTCCAGCACCTTCCTGGCCACTTTGGGCAGCAGTTCCTCCTTGAGCAGGAGTAGCTGCTACGCGTTCTCCATCTGCACCGGCCTCGCCAGCAGCAGCACCTTCACCTCCAGCGCCAGCAGCATAGCCACCATAACCGGCATAACCGCCATAGCCACCACCGTATCCTCCATATCCATATCCTGCATACGACTGAGGGTATCCCGCGTAGGCGGCAGCAGCGGCACCGTAACCACCAGTGGCACCGTAACTACCAGCGCCACCGTAGCCACTAGCACCGTAACCACTAGCACCGTAACTACTAGCACCATACCCCCCACCATATCCACCACCACCGTAGCCGCCACCATAACCGCCACCATAGCCAGCAGCACCTGCACCACCAGCGCTGGCACCAGCTCCGTAGCTACTGCCGCCGCTTCCGCCACGGCTTCCGCCCCGCCAACCCCCACCACGACCACGTCCGCCACCGTAGCCTCCACCACCACCACCGCCGCCAGCACGAGCCTCCTTAGGCTCTGCACGCTTAATCTCAACGATCTTGTCATGAATTTCGTGGCTCTTGCTAAGCACTTCAGCCACCGACGCCTGAGTAAGGGAATGGCACAAAAGGTTAGCATAATACTCAAGATACCTATAATCAAGTGTCAATGTACCTCGTCTTCAAAGGTGATAAACCCAAAGCCTCGTGAGCGCTGGGTCTCACGGTCAATCATCACAACGGCGTCTGTAATCCTGCCGTACCCTTCAAAGTAGTGACGAAAGTCTTGTTCCGTCACGCTAGAGCCAAGACCACCTACGAAGATTTTTTTCTGCTCCGTAAAGCCGCCAGGACCTCCGGGGGCGCTGCCTCCACCGCCAAATCCTCCGCGTCCTCCACGGGGCTCGCTACAATCAATGAGAAGTACAGCAATGGAGCAGGGTCACTGCACGTTAGTCTAATCTGTTTGTTTTCTCATATGTACAGGACAAGGTCATCATAATAGCCAGAGCCCTTCCACGGGAGTGAACGGAGAAGGGCTGGATGGAGAGAGCGAGGGTTCCGCCCAGTTAAACGCCATTCGATCGTGTTGAGTAGTATCCTGGTGTTCCTGCTCTCCCTGCTTTCCTTTCCTGCCCTTCTTTTGTCTGTCTCCCTGCTCTTTTCTTTTTCCCAAAATAAATATTGTACGGTACTCTGGCCTCTCGTCTCGGTCCAGTACTAACCTCGAGCCTGGCGTCGATCTCTCCCTCGGGATAGCGCGCTTCACTTCCACAGAGCGTCCGTCCAGTGTGTGCGTCTCTTCCAGCACACGATCAATAGCTGCAATAATGACAAAAAGTCAGCAAAATACATCGAAATTGACTAAAAACAATTAAATATAACAATACGAACCTGTTGCATCTGCGAACGTCACAAAGCCAAAGCCACGCGGCTGTCCCGAGTACTTGTCCTTCATAAGCGCAGCGTCTGTGAGCTCCCCGTACTGGCCGAAATGTTGACGTAGTGTGTCCTCCGTGGTCTCCCACGACACTCCACCAATGAAAAGTTTGCCAGGTTGCGGACCGTCCCGTGGGCCTCCTCCGTGGTGCTCCATTCGCTGCTGCGGGTGCTGGCCACTGTTCTGTCCATAACGTCCGTAGCCCTCTTGATGTTGCGGCTGCTGTTGGTACTGGGGCTGCTGGTATTGTTCATGCTGCTGTTGTTGCTGCTGCTGAGGAACGACCATATTGTCCGGGTTGCCACCAAGTGCGTGACTACCCTCGTTGTCCTCCGTCTCGTGCGTGGTCGCTACCTGGTGGCCGTCACCCGTGGACGTCGGTTGATTGTTGACAGCGTCCACCGCTGGCTCCTCATTCTCGTATACGACACCCAGGCCCTCCATTGCTATGATGTCCCGTCGGGGCTTTATTTGCAAAATGACTCGCCCCTCGCTTCCATCCACTCCCTTTAGCTGACATGATATTCTAAACGCAAAAAATTGTAAACATTATTAGCCAATCATAACGGACATCTATTGTCAATATTGCCACCTTGAAAGGATAACGCAAGTTGAAGCGTTTTGCACTTTCCAATAGTCATGCCGAACGACACGAACGCCGAATGGCTCGCGGTTGTCGAGCGCCAACAGCAGTAGATTGAGCTGCTACGACAGCAATTGCCCGCACTGTCTCCATTGCGCAGCGCCTCGGAGCGTCATGGCAGCGACGCCAGCAGCGTCGCGTCACTGGCCTTTTCCGTGCTTTCAAATGGGAGATGACGCACTGCAACTGCCGATACGAACTGGAACCTCAAACGCGACTTAGTGATCCAACACTGCCAACGACCGAGTACGTCTTCGTTACCACTGTAAAAATGTCCGAACTGTGTCAATAATTGTACTTTTGTTGCGTGTGTTTGGCTCAGCCTTGTTCAGCAGTGCAAGCAGCTTGAAAGCTGTTTGGATTCGTGCCAAAGTTCTGCATCGGAGACTTAAGCGCCTAAACGGAGTATTGCAGCATGCTGTCACACAAATAGTAGCATATGCTCGAGAGCTAAGTCACCGCAGCGAAAACTCCTTAAGCTCGAAGTTACTGGTAGACGTCAGTCAGTAATATACGGATAAAATAAAAGGAAATCGAACACAAACTGTACGTTATACTTCGAAGTAACGCCTTAATTTGAAGAAGACCAATTATCAACACCAACTAGACGCTCTCCATGACGATATTGGACGTGTATGCACTGCCACCTTTCATCAGTCTGATCGCGTGTTGCAAGTTCCTCAATCTGTCAATGAGACCCTTCATCACTAAGTTCCTCTCATAAACCTCCTGTTAACCAGTAACCAATAATTCACAATACACAATAATAATAATATTGTCATCTCAATGCTCTCGTTTAAAACGAAAATATTATAAATCGTACCTTGCGCAGCTGATTTCTCTTTTGGACCAATTTCGCCATAGTATCCTGCAATATTTGTCAGAATATTAGGAGAAACGAGCCTGGAAGAAAATATTCTGATTATCAATATCACCTTATCGTCCTTCTCTGACGTGGTCTTCGTCTCCACCTCCTTCACAGCCTCCAGCAGGTCGGCGCTCATCTTAATATACTGGTTCTTAAGCGCCGCAATCTTTGTGTACGTGTCCTGAATCTCCTCGGGCGAGTACGGGATCACAATGGGATGTCCTTGTCCGCCTGACTGCGCGTGGGATCCTGAAAATCCTGCAGCCAGGCCGTTCACATCTGGATGTGCCTCATCCTGCGGCGTCTCAACCTCGGCAGGAGACCGCGGGGGCGAACCGGGCGCGGCCTCGTCGGACGCGAAGAGCTTGGAGCTCGGCCGAAGTGGAGGCTTGAGGTTCATGTACTTGGTCTCCTCCACCACGTGATACGCGATGGCCAGCAAGTGCGACAGCATCTGCTGCCCATTCTTGGTAGCGCCCTGCTCGTCCATTTTCAATTATCACCAAATGACGCATTTTGGTGTAAGGCACACAACTAGTGTGGTCAAACACAATGTACCCATGTTAATGTTGAAGTAGACTGTAACGGACAGCCATTTCTGGTTTAGCGCTGTTTGACGACGATGCCGATCGACTCCACGTCTGCGTCCTCGTCTAAGGCCCATGCAGACCCATCGACAGAAGCGAGCGATCGTGATGCGCGCGTGGGCGTGCGGCGTCAGCGCATCGACGCTCGCAATGCGTCCAAAGACGACGCCTCGCGTAAGAAGCAGCTGCAGGTTGGAGACTCGCAGCGTATGAGTCGTGGGAAGCAGCAGGTTGCGGACAGTTTAAATCAGTTGGACAGACGAAAATTAGCAGGTATCCGTCATGTCACCAGCGTGCGAGTGGAAGCGGACGACGTCGAGAATCGCCGCCGCGTCGACGAGGAGGAGCGACGTCACAAGCGCGTGGGGAAGCTGCAACAGGAAGCGATTGACAGCGGCGCCAAGAATGCTGCAGTGGAGATGCGATGGTCTGATTTATTTGAGTTCAGTATGCCACAGGAGCTGCACAACGAATTGGTGCTGCAGAATCGGGCTTGCACAGACATATTGGCGTCGAAAGATGGTGTGATCCGCGAGTTCCAGACTCAACTGAAAGCCAAGGACGAAGAGTACGTGACAGCGCTCAAAGGACAGGCAGAAGAAGTAGAGAAACTTGTGGATCGTATGAGTCAGCAATATCGAGAGATGCAGGACGAGTACGAGCTCGAGCTCGAGCAGATGGAAGACGCTTTCATGAAGGAACGCGACGAGCTCATCGCTAACAACAAGTTAGAGATCGATTCGCTGTTTGAACGCCGACGTGAGATGGAAATGGTTTATATGGAAGCGAAACAAACGCGAGACGAGCAATATTTGCAGGAGATTGAGGAGCTGCGTGTTCGCGATGCAGAGGACTACAATGAGCTCAAGATCAAGCTGGAGACTAACATCCAGACACTCGAGCAGCAGCTTGAGGAGATGCGAGCTACGTACCAGCTCAATACGGAGAAGCTAGAGTACAATTACCGCGTACTAACGGAACGAGACATGGAGAACTCGGCCACATTAAGTCAAAGCTGGAGACTAACATCCAGACACTCGAGCAGCAGCTTGAGGAGATGCGAGCTACGTACCAGCTTAATACGGAGAAGCTAGAGTACAATTACCGCGTGCTAACGGAACGAGACATGGAGAACTCGGCCACATTAAGTCAGCAGAAGCGCAAATTAGCCCGTTTGAAAGACGCATTGGCCACTCTCATTACAAAGTACAACCAAACCGATGCACGAGACCGACACCAAAACGAAGAGCTAACGGAAGAGTACCGGCGTCTGACGAAACAGTACCGTGACCTGCAGAAGAAATACGCACATTTTGAGATGAGTGACAGTAACAAGTACGACGAAGTGTGGCAAATGCACGAGGAGGAGGCGGTGCGTAAAATTGAGAAGCTACTGGATGCAGATCGCATTATTCACGAGCAGCAACTTGGTCTTACCTGGAGGTCGCCCACTCAATCAATACGAAACTGGAGTCATTCGGCTAAAGTAGGAGATGTAGCAGCTCTTCAAAAGCAGCTTGAAAATGGAGATGAATCATTTCCAGACTCTGCTGAAAGCGAAAAAAGTGGTAGCAGGACAAATGACGATCCAGGGGATCAAGATGACTTTGATGATGAATCGGTTGAGGCTTACACACCTCCAGTGAAGAAAATATCAGGTGCAAAGCTGAAGTATATGCTGAAGATGCTTGCTTCAGAGGCTGGGTTCTTGATTAATGCTAGCGTCCAACAAGCTCTCGAGAACCTCCCCAATGATGAGGCTGAGCTCGTGAAAGCGGATATGATCATGCGCACACTGGGAGTCGATAGTGAAGAAGACATGGAGAAGCTCATGGGGTACTTTTTTGAAGATCCTCGACAAGAAATCTCTGTAGACTCCCGAGGTGGAAACAACAAGGACAACAATTCACACGGAATAGACTCAAACACCATTGGGTTAACTGCGTCGTTTGGTTTGGTCGTCGGGCCTGAGGACGTCATTCGAGTCATCAAGCGCTTTGTAGAGGTCATAATTGTATCTTTCTATTGCTGTGTCTCCACTTGAACTAACACTTTGTATTTCTCGGTTCATGTTGCTTCGTATAGGAAATGAACGAGCAGAAACGAACTGCTCCAGTCGCAAGGATCCTTCACCGATCAAGTACTGTGGAAACCGAAGCCGGAACTAAGAAGAACTCCAAAGGGACGAGCTCTGCGGTACTCAAAGCCAAAGCCCGGAAGACTGAGAAAGAGTACTGGGTAAACATTGTTAAGGTGTTCCCTGCACAGAAGATCCGAGTCATGGCAACTTTGGAAAAGGGACTGACTCACTACAACACGGCGCTATTGCGACGCAAGGAACTGATTGAAAATGTGACAGCGATGAAGGCGCAGAATGCAGAGCTCAAGAACTTGCTGAAACAGTATTTAGCCGCCCCGATCAACGAAAACCTCATTGTGCCACCGACCCAGATGCAACTATATCAGTAATACATAATAATTATACACATAGTTGAAGTGCGTACCAGTACAGTAATTAGGTATAATTTAAATGGTATCCACTCCCCGACCCAGATGCAACTATATCAGTAATACATACTTCGAAGTAATAATTATACACATACATATATATGTAGTTGAAGTGCGTACCAGTACAGTAATTAGGTATAATTTAAATGGTATCCACTCCATTAAAGATCTACAGTAGTGAATTAAGTATGCGGAATAAAAAGCGTGATAAAATCAGAGACCTTGTCAAATTTGAAGATCTATCATAAAGGTAATAAATATTTGTTGCACTTTTAAGTGATCGATGAAGATTACTGTACTTAGCAATCATATTTTTGGCTCAGGAAAATGACTCGAGTTGGCTACATCGCGCTCTTCTTCACGAGCACTGCAGCTGCTGGTCTCTTGCGAGCCTTTGGCCAGAATGCGCTATCGAGACTTGGTGTCTTTGACGAATGCGATGACTCGGCATATCCCAGCAACTGCGTGGGGAATCAACTGGTATACAGGTCCGTAAGCAGCAAATTGTGAAAATGTGGTGATTTTCTATGGTTAACTGTGGATGGGGTCGATACGTCAGAATCAGCTTCAGTTTGGGCTGTTTCTTCACTTTAACATCGCTACTGAGCTGCGCTGTGGCCAAAGGATGCGAGAATGTTTGTTGTATGGTGCTGTTTCAGCTGCCATTCTACCTGGGAATGTTGGTGGCGTCGCTCTTCGTCCCCAATAGTACGGTATTAATATTATATAGATTGCAGAATGTTAACTTACTGACTTGGTCGTCACTAATACCTTTTTCTTGCATTTGTTAGACTTCTTCGATGGATACGTCGACGTTGCACGCGTGGCCTCGGCACTCTTCCTGATTGTGCAGATCATTATTATCTTAGACTCGAGTTGTAAGTTCAGTTTTTTATTTTATTAACCTTGTAGCTTACACAAAGGAACCGAATATGGTTATTCAACCTGTTCTACATGTAGACAGCCTCCGCGACTACATGCTGAACAAAATGGACGAGGCGGATCGGGATGATGACGCTCGTCATGCGTTGTTAGACGACAGTTTCGTCCCGATTCAAGGAGGCAGAACAAAAACCATTTGGTAACGAATTATTTTTTTAAATTGAAATTGTTGTACTAATATTTAGGCAAATGTCAGGGAAGGAGCGTACCTGGCAGTGGTTTTCGTCTGCACAGCTCTATCAATTGCAGGACTGGCTTTGATGTACATACACTACGCCGGATGCGATCTGAATATGGTGTTTGTCTCAGTTACACTAGTATCGTCTCTCATTCTCACTTTGTTAAGCGGTAAGGCCGCGATAAGCTGATATTGTTTGTGTTTCTATTCCATTGAGCTTCTAATGTTATATTTGGTGACAGTGGCTACATGGGTGAATGTGGGGCTCCTGCCTTCCACTGCGGTCTCTCTTTACCTCGTGTTCCTGTGCTACCAAACTGTTCGGGCGAATCCGAGCGCTACGTGTGGGCCGTTACATCTTACTACAGAAGAGAAGCAACAACAACAGTCCGGTGTGATTGTGAACTCGTTGGTTGCAGCGTTCACGATTACTTGGACGAGCTGGCGAACGTCAGCGACCAGCACAGTGTTTTTCGGCTCATCGTCACACAAGGAACTTCGAGAGGACGTCGTGGAAGATGACGAAGAGCTCGCGAGTATTGGTTTGACGTCAGAGGGACTGGCGAAAGAGACTCAAGACAAAGTGGAATATCAGTTCCATGTCTTCATGATATTGGCATCATTTTACATGGCAATGGTGCTCACTAACTGGGGAAGTTTCGATGGGTAAGGCTGAATGAGTAGCATCGAGAATTGTTCTGATGGATCTGACGTTTATTATTCTTGGTAGGTCATCGACCCAGGAAGACGAGCTTGTAACCATGTGGGTCAAGGCAATCTCACAATGGGTGGCGTCTGGGCTTTTTCTGTGGACACTCGTGGCCCCTGCGGTTTTACCTGATCGAGATTTTTTGTAAACGCGGTGTCAAATGGGACACTGGAAACGGCAAAGCTCCGTTCTCTTTCGAAAAGTGAGTCTGGCGCCGAACTTTAACTACTTGAAGTAACTTGTTGCTCCGCCATCTTGCTATTATTTGGCCCTATATAGGCAACACATTAAAAGTTGATCGAGAAGGCTTTTGCAAGTGAGTTTAAGCTGACACTTGCGTTAGGCAACACATTAAAAGTTGATCGAGAAGGCTTTTGCAAGTGAGTTTAAGCTGACACTTGCGTACACTTGCAAGAACGAATACTGTAAGAGACCCCCTAAAACAAAATAATGTTCGTATTAAAACGGCTTAGTTCCCGGCCTTATTTACGAGGGTATACTTATACAGTACATGTATAAATACGCAGGGTTCCAAAAAATATAGCGGAGCAAAAATATATCCTAGGCGCTCTCCGTGAAGAAATGAGTTATTTATTGTAATTTAACGTTCCCCTAAATTATTTACGGATCTGACCAGCTCACCTCCTTAATTTATTTTTCGAAAAATATGTTTTTTTGCTATCGATTTGTTATATGGATACCCTTGGTGTTGACCTTCAATAAAGTTTACGCAACGGGAACCGTCATCACAAAGTTGGTTCATCTTTTACTGCTTCATTTTCATTTCTGCACAATGTTGACGAGTGCCTGTAGAGAACGACTAACAATTTGAGCGCGAATATACTTTTTAAACTACCGGTAGCGCCCTTATTTAGGGTTTCATCCTAGCATGAGCAATTTTTTCTTCATGTTGACACTGACACCTCCCTATTTTTTTGTGCTGCTTATCTTTCCCTTCTGAAAAATATTATTTTCGGAACCCCTGCGTGTACGTACGTGTACACGACCAGCCAAGTCTAAAGGAAGCTATAACCACATTCGCCCCGCTGGATGTTGGGAAAAGCAAAAAGCGTATTGGTAACTGAAATTGGCTTGTTTCAAAAGAATAAATGTCTTGTTTAGTTACAGATGAGGGCATCTCCTGTGATTTCGATGGATGGCGTCTCGTTCTGCTTGAATGAAAGCATGAGATTCTTAAACTCTTCAAAGTCAGAAGAGCTCAGTAGGACGTCGATCACATCCAGCGGAATTTCATCTGACACATTAGCGAACATTCGGTTAGTTGATCGTCTTCAAGATGGTTCTTACTAAATCGTCGCATTATAGTACCTTCGTGCTCCTGGATCTGGTTGCACAATTCCACCATCGAAAAGCACTGCAGATACAAGCACGACACCAAAATTGCATACATAGACCAACAACAAAAATTAGGACGCACAACAAACGTGCAGGCACGTAAATTTGTTACCTCGAGTTTTTCGTTTAAACGCCCCTCGATAAACGATTCTGCAAGCGTACAGTTGTTAAGAAAGACAACGTCAGCTAGGCTGCAACCTCTGTACTGCATCTTCTGTCTCGCCTTTAAAGATAAATAACGTACCGATTAAGTCGGTGTATTGCTGGAAAATGTCCATGTAAATTAGCTTGTTTTCCGACACATTGTCGAAAATCTCTTCGATATATATGGCAAAATTCAAGTTAAGCGTTTTAGAAAATAAGAGGGTGTATTGCTGGAAAATGTCCATGTAAATTAGCTTGTTTTCCGACACATTGTCGAAAATCTCTGCGATATATATGGCAAAATTCAAGTTAAGCGTTTTAGAAAATAAGAATAAGGCTACATGTAGATATATGCAAAGTAAACATCTTACCGCAATTATGGCGGCAGAAATCGCTCTGCATATCAACAAACTCGGGGTCGATCAGAAGATCCTGTAGCACTCCGATCATCTCGTCAAATTTGGCCTCCTGTAATGAACCCATTCGCATGCCAATTGAGCCACCAACATAAACCCTGAACCTTCAAACTATTCAGTTGGTGCCGTACCTCGGTGTTTTCTTCGCCCACGTCGTTATCGAAGACTTCCTCGTCGTCGAAGTCCGCCATCTCAGGCTGGTTCATGGAATCTTCTACCCAACCAACAGTCAGTCTCTTTACCAACTGCAATATCTATGAGCAGTGTACTGCAGCGCACCCGATGTCGACATGGCTGGCTACTTATTAAAGCGGCCCTCGTCTTCGCTCCAGCAGCGCAGGCACCAAAATGACGACGGAATCTTGAAGGGGCGGCGGATTCCACTACAGTAGCTTTCATTCTGTTCTAAATTTCACATTCACCAGACGACGAAACCGCCGAGAGGAAAACTGGTAACACCAATGCTCGTTGCTTTCAACGTACACGCTGAATGAAGCGCCAGCAAATTTAATACCGGTAACATCAGCAATGATGGTCACTGTTGCCTTTTTCAAGTCAGTCAAATACCTGTTTTAGCTGATACTTCTCTCTATATCTTATATGTTAGACCAGCATAAATTGCAAAGTAATATTTTATACGGGAGGGTTCCGTAACCCTACTCCCCAAGTGCCATTCGTCCTCAAGTGAAGTGACAAAGTGGGAATTTTTATTGACCATCTGGCCGTGAACCCAGCGGACACACATCGCCCATCCTACCACTTGGCATCCACTTATACAGGTGGGGTTTTAAAACCTCGCCGTCGAAGCTAAGGTTTTACTCGCTAAACGTGATACCACTTCTCTTTTTAGACTTGATAGACAGCGCGACGACATCGCGGGCAACTCGGCGACAGCTTGGGCGTCTTCCTGAGCCTTCCAGACGCCGCACAGCTCAAGATGCGCAAGAACGGGTGGGAGACGCCATTCCACGTACTGCAGCTAGCCACATGGGTGGTTTTCCCGGCCGTCATGGCGCTCTTCTTCTCCTTTTACACGCCTATCTTGGACCGGACGCTGTCCATAATCCTGAGCGTCGTGTACGCGGCTGCATGTTTCGCCACCGTCGCGTCCGTCGTTATGTGCACAGGAACAGATCCTTCCGACGACTGCATTTTGCGTCCGTCGGTACGCGCCAGTTGAAACTGTACAATTATGGGGACACTCGCTCTGACTTTGCTATATGAAACTGCAGACTATGGGCGACGCTAGAGAACCTCGTCAGGAGGACCGCGTCTACTGCAACGTGTGCATGAAATACGTGTACGTGCTACCAAGAATAATCGAGTAAGTGATGAAACAACTCACTGGATTCTTTGTACTTTCAGCAACAACCAGAGTCGCCATTGCAGGCTGTGTGACAAATGCGTGGACGTGTTCGATCATCACTGCAAGTGGCTTAACAACTGTGTGGGGAAGAAGAACTACCGCTTTTTCCTAGGCTCCGTCGTTGGAGCCTCCGTCTTTTTAGCAGTACAGATTGCAGTTGGTATTTTTCTCGTGGTGGAGCTTTACACGAATGAAGATGAGGTTAAAGCTCACTCGGCTACTAGTTACGGCTGCTCGACACAGAAAGATGACGTTACGGGTCTTTGCGTGGATGGAAAGTACCATCTGTCACTACAGGCGCTACGCATCATCCACATCGTACTGCTAGCATTCCTGAGTCCGTGGCTGTTCATGATCGGGCAGCTCGCTCTCTTTCACTTCCACTTGTGTACGTGTATTACTGCCTGTTTGTTATTTTCATGTGTTGTTCGCTTTCTAACGGATTTTTTTCGTACAGGTATGGAAAACATCACCACTTACGACTACATTGTCCGTCAGCGCAAGCGGAAGAATGCCCAAAACCGCCAGAATTCCGTACGTATTTATCCTGTTAGCTTTGCTGAAGAGTCAACGACGGAAAGCTCTGGTCCAAACTCTACTAAAATTATGGCCAACCCGACGTAGCAAGACGAGAACACCCTATTTATAGACGTCAACCGATGTGTTCTTACCGTATTCTGTTCGTTGCTTTTATTAGGAAAGCTCTGGTCCAAACTCTACTAAAATCATGGCCAACCCGACGTAGCAAGACGAGAACACCATATTTATAGACGTCAACCGATGTGTTCTTACCATATTCTGTTCATTGTTTTTATTGTGCAGGTTCGTGTGCCATGGTGGAAAAGAATGTGTGGGGAAAAGCCCGATCCCAGCTCGAAACCCAGCGTCAACCAGACGACCGATTCGCGTCTGTCAGGTGTCAGCGTTCGCAGCGAGGAGGAGGAGCTTGCAGCCATCGAAGCAGAAGTGGACGACAGCCTTGAAGTACTCAGCAACCAGAGTGGCGAGATTCGCGAGCGGGACAGCAGTATCCGCGGCAGTAGTTCGCTCCACAAGCGAAGGAGCAGCGGCGGCCCGAGAAGAGGTTTTGGTCTCCATGTCGATCTCAGCCAGCAACGGTCTATACAAACTTATGCAAACGCTATCGTAAGTACGCCAAGGTCAGAAAATGGTGACACGAGCTACTTGGCTGCGCCGTACTCTCCAGGGACCCCTGCTTCTCCGCGCTCGGATGCGGGCAGCGCATATTTCTCCAACTCACAGGTGGATGAGACTGAGACGCGGGATGCCGGTGAGACCACAAATCAGCCTCTGCCTGCCTACAAGGTGTCGAACAACTCGTCGATGGTCATGTATGGACGGCCACCGATAGATTCCCCCAGCAACCACATCGTGTGAGAATGTCTTTACCCGCTACAACTCCCACCGGCGAATGTCTCGCTGTGTAACATCCAGAGAAGGAAAAAGCGTCAGGGATCACAGACTCACCTCAGTGCAGCTTGGACAAAGATCACAAGTATTTATGGCGCACACACTGGGCAAGATCCACCACTATACACAGGAAGACTCGCCAGACCAGGCGACCACCTTACAAACTCCGTAAAACGAAAAAAAAGAAAGAACGCACACACTGGGCAAGATCCACCACTATACACAGGAAGACTCGCCAGACCAGGCGACCACCTTGCAAACTCCGTAAAACGAAAAAAAGAAAGAGGTTTGTTTTAGAGCGAAGAATTAAGCTGTAGCACTACAATTAAATGCATGCAGCTAACTATCGAGCTTAAGCCTCGCGCACAGCCGCGACTTTGAAGCTCTTGGCGCTGTCGTCAGCACCGATGTCGACGTGTAGCACGTCGACGATGCCGCTGACGCTTGGTGTGTATAGTGTCTTGCCCAGCAATCCGCTGTCCTTTGCGTGCTCAACTTCGAGCGAAAAGAGCGCGGCCACAGCCGTCCAGCCGCCCATGTCATACTCGTGCTCCTTGATGGTTTCCTCCGCGCCGGGTGCGAGTTCTCGCGTCTCGCAGATCTTGTCCTTTCCCTCGGCCTCCATCTCTTCCGATCCAAAGGTGGCCTTCACCTTGACGGGGTGCGATGTGGAATTCTTGAGCGCCACAGATTTGACATACTTCGGAGGAGGGGCCATACTGCTTGCGATTCTTGAAGCTTCAACTTGCTGCCTAGGGGTGCGATGTGGAATTCTTGAGCGCCACAGATTTGACATACTTCGGAGGAGGGGCCATACTGTTTGCGATTCTTGGAGCTTCAACTTGCTGCCTGGGATGATTTTTGGATTGTGAGAAGCAAGTTGATGAAGAAGGAAGTTGACTTGTGGATGCGGATGGTGTGTGACACTCAATATTGATCATCACTCGGTAGGTTCGTACTTAGTGGTTTCCGCACTCTTTGGTCCCCGTTGATTTCACAGCGAAACAGGAGAAGGTGACCGTAACATATCGCGCACGTTCAAGTGCCCGCTACGACGCGAAGACGGCAGCCATCGACAACGTCGTACTTAGTGGTTTCCGCACTCTTTGGTCCCCGTTGATTTCACAGCGAAACAGGAGAAGGTGCCCGTAACATATCGCGCACGTTCAAGTGCCCGCTACGACGCGAAGACGGCAGCCATCGACAACAAGCGTGGTATCCTTTGATTACTGAGTTTACTTGCTGCACGTACATACCCATTCACGCCCTAATTCAAGCTGCAGCAGTCTGTACAAGTTGTGGAAACGAGTGGATCACCTGTTACCCTTATGGCGCGTAGTAAGGAGCAGTGGAAAGCCCAGCAGAAACAAGCGATACATACCCAGCCCCAGTCAAAAAGCTTCTTTCAGTTGAAGAGACAGGTTCCTATTTCACCCGGCGTGAGATCCTCAGCGCTTTTTCAGTTGGGAAAGCCCTCGACTGGTTCTCCTACTGGTGTTCCGAAGGCAGTGTTGAAGTCTGACTCTATACAAATCTTAAGACAAAGTGGCGGCATGTCGAGTCAAGTGATCGACTTAACGCTGGACGACGAGGAGGAGGATGAACCTATGGGGGAACAGCAGCCCTCCATTGTTGCTACAGATTCTGCAACTTCTGATGCGCTTAGCATTTTGGACGGTAACGAGGCTGGTGACTCCCAATTATTGCAGCAAACGGATTTTGACATGATGGTACCGCTGGCTGAAGATGTGGAGTCCGATGTAGATGAAGAATGGCCAACTGTACCTCATTCCGTGGTTCTACCTGTGTCTTCGTCGCTGACACCGCCACAAACATTGACTGGGACGTCTCTGGTAACACCTCCAATTCCTGCGGTCATAAGTGACGAGCTTTCTCATGGACAAACGACAGAAGAGGTTGGCGCAGCGTTGGATGCAATTCGTCGAACAATTCCGTTTTCTCAAGACAAACAGCAGGATGAGGATTCGGTGTTAAATGATGAAATGGAAGTAAATGATGGACGTGGTGAAGAGCATACGAACACGCCTTCGTGTGATGATGAAGATGGAGAAATAGAGGGAGATGTAGATGAAGAACTTCCTACTAAAGTATCCAATCGTGGTGGCGCTGCATCGGATTCAAGGACTCCTGATCGAATAGTTCGTGTTGAGAATTTGGAGGATGGGGAGATTTTTGAAGAGGGGGTGGCACCCAAATCGTCGATAGAAGTCCAGCGAGCAATTATGCTAGAGCGTCAATCTGTCGCCCAACCTGTTGGAGCCATGGGTGCTCACCACCATTTGCGAAATAAAAAGCAAAAGAAACGGGGTAAGAAGAAGGCAAAGCGGAAACTGGATGCTATTCAAATGACGCATGGTGCACCAGGAGAGATTCCGGTTGAGTTTGAGCGTGTGACGCGACAGCGACCATTTGTAGAAGTCCCGCCTCCAGGGCATTATACACTTGCTATGATGAGGAACGGCCCAAGAGGCGATCCCATGAATGTTCGTCCCATATTTCAGGATCCAACTCCTTCTCCGTTTCGACCTGTAGGTCTTTTTGTGGGTGGACCTCATCCTCCGATGAGACCACCGCCACCTCAGCTTCCAACGCTGCAGCTGCCACGATTACCGTTCGAAGATAGTCATATTTTACGCGTCAATCGTCAAGGGAGTATGGAGATGCTCGGTGGCGCCACTTTCCCGGAGCCGCCTAGGTTCGGTGAATTTAAGTATCGAATGGTGTCGATGCCTCCGCCTAGACCCATTTCAGCTGGTTCAAGTCACATGCTACAGCGAACAGCATCGATAGAGCGGTCCCACTTCCATCCTTTCCCTCCATCAGGGCGCACTGACCTATTCAATTCAGCAAATAGCAGTACCAGGAAGGCTAGTGCTTCGGACGATTTTGATCTTGACAGCCTTCGGGCTGCTGCCCTCCAATCCAAAGTGAAACGCCCCGCCAAGACAATAACCGAGACGATCCAAACGGTACCTGTACTGCAAGCTTCGCTCTCGCTACCTTCTTCTCCAAAAGCTACATCTATCGGTCAAACAGCTCCAGACCATTCAAGTCCCGAAATTGACGAACTCCGTCTTGAAATTTTGAGGTCTATGACACGTAATCGAAATCGAGGGGCTAAGCCGTGTTTAGCACCACCGGCTGACGGAGAGACAGCAATAACCAAGATCGATGAGAATGTACCCGTGGGTGGAAACATGGACGATGATGCCACCCGTGGCGAGTCCTCAATTGTCCAACCAGATTCAGGTGTATCGAGCAATTTACAAGAAACTGTGGAAACAAAACCCACTGGTACTGGCTCGAGCGAGCGAGCTGTGAACGATGTGTCTTTTTGCGAGACGGATAAATCTACGATTGAGTCGGAGCAAAATGCTGCGGGTGACAAGCTGGATTTTTCGCCAGCATCAACATTGGACCCACTGAAGCCCACAGCTGAAGCAGTTACAATGACGCCCGAGTTTCGGCCCCTGACAGCCTGTTCTCAGTCTGTTGTGATTCGTCTTAGCCCGGAAGACTTCTCACCACGAAAAAGTAGCAATGACACACACGCTCCTTCGATCGAGGCTAAGAAGTCCAGCAGCATCCAAGATGCTATCAACAAGTTGCGGCTAGAAATTGCAGAGCGAGAGAAGATGCAGACCAGAAATCGCTTGCTGGAAAGCGCAGCACTTCAACTGTCAAATAATTCTTCTTGTTCAGAGCCTTCAAGTGAAGATTCGTCGTCTTCATCTTCGAGTAGACTATCACCAGGGCGAATCAAAGGTGTTACAGCTGCAAAATCACCGAATGCGACAGCAGCAGCACCAAATATGAAATCGCCAGTTATTACTGCGAAAAAAATGGTGTCTAGACCCGTCAACATTATTGCGAAAGTGACAGAAGAGGACAAGGTTGCAGATGCGTCACCACTTTCATCGCGTTCACCAGCGGAAACAACAACAGGACCAGCTGAATCTCGCCAAGAATCGGGATTGAAGCCGAGTGATACATCTAGGGTCAGTACATTCGTTGATTCACACGTTTTACCGACTGTATTGCAGCACCAGGTGCTGACAAGCAGTGATGGGCAAAACGGAGATCCGGCGAGCAAATCTTGCGTAAAGAAATCTATAGAACCCGTCGCGGCGGCGTAGTGCCGAGTGCGGGTAAGTCTGCGTGTTTGGACCAGCACTAATCGCTTGTGTATGGCTTTTGTTCTTGTGTTTTTCTGCAATAGGGCAATTGTATGTTGGAAACTGGTGACGATGTACCTGTGACCGTATCGTGTCACGTTACCGAGCAACCAGCTACGAATGATACATCGACTTCTCGGAGTGACAAGGTTGAGCTTGATTTCGACGCAATCCGAGCGGAATATGAGCAATGCGTCATCAATTGTGAGGAGGCGGACATGCACATCGCTCGACTGTCGAACGAAATGGATCAACTAGAAAAGTTGTTGCCTTCGGTTGAATCGACGGTTGGGTGATCATGAACATGCCACTTAAAGTGATTACGTCGTGTAAGTTCAATGGGACTTGGTCTTCGTCTTCGCGTAACGTTGACGTTGACGGCAACTGACCTGGCGTTGTTTATGTCAGGGCTAAGGAAGGTCTTGTGCATGCGTATGTACTGTCGAGATGCGACTGGGTTGGATGGACGAGTTATTGCGTGTGTCATAAGACTACCGTATTTTGCGATGCCGCAAGGCGGGATTTGTAGATAATGCGGAGTGGAGTTCGTCTACCAAATCTGAACACACTACCGGTAGGCACGGTAGACTGATTTAAACGGTGGAGTTTCCGTCACGATAGGTGATAGCATGCATGTATTTATCGATACTAATATTTCTTGAGTTTAATTCAGTTTAAAGTGGTTTCTTTCATGTGCTTCTTTCATCAGAAGTACAGCGGGTTCGAGTACGGTGGGTATCGGTCGTCAATCCAAATGTTGACCAAGTCATCCACTTGCAAGATGATATCCAGTAAATTCACCTCATCCTTAAACACCATTGGTGTCGGATGCAGCGGCGATCCACACAAAGTGACCATAAGACTTTCATCATCGTGGATGAACGCTCTCGCCATTATGTCAAAGTTTATCTCCAGCTTTGGCGATTGCAGGAGCTGCATTATACTCGCCTTGGCAGTATCAAACAGCATCTGATGCTGTGGGAAAGCCTTCAGAATTTGTGGACGTACGTAGTGTGTAAGGAGATAATCGACCAGCGCCAGTACCCGCAGCATGAAAGACCCAGCTTTCGCAGTTGTGTGGAGCTTGGTAAACTCGCTGGTCCTCACGTTAAGCTGTCCGAAAGCTTTTGTAGCCATTCCATCGTCACTTTCCTCAGTGTTGGCGGGGCCAAAGGAAAACGAAAGTGCACAATGCTGGTTCGGTTTCTTTGTTGCGTTGAGTTGCTGTGGAGATACAGAGGAGGCTCCTCTCTTCTTGGCTGCCTTCAAAAGCTTCTCTCGTCGCTTTTCCTCTTGAGCTACCAGAGCGTCCACATCCAAGAGAACTTCTGAAGATAAATCTGCCAACATGACACGGCCAATAGGTTCCAGAGCTTTGACACTCTGCTGCTTTGCACCCCCAGACATTGCCGCGGTAGATGTAGACGGTAACATGGCGTCTATCTGCATTCCAGTTCGACTATTTCCCAGTGCAATCATCTCTGCACGGTAAAACCCGAGGAAACACGGAGGTACCGACAGTCCAATGCTTAAGGGTCCACGGAAATCTGCGTCTTTGAATGAGCCATTGAGTACACAATCGTCACCTGTCCCCTTGACATTTCCAGCAAGCTCAGCACTTACATCATCGACATTTTCACGGACAAACTCGATAACTCGTTTCAAGGTTTGCCAGAAGCTGCTGAATGTCTGGATCCGTGTTTGAAATGATGTTTCTGTTGGACGATAACGTCGTAAATCCAGTACTGGAGGTGACCCCATCGGGTGCATTTCACCGTCTTTGTTTGCAGCAGCAGTAGCAGAAGCCGCTGCGACTGCCATCGCCATTGCTGGGTGAATACTCGCCTTCCGACCGAGTCGAAAGCCATACATGAAGCCATCCGCCCCAGTACGAGGTTTGCTGTAGTCAATTCCCAAGACAATACGCTCGTACAGCTTAGACAAGGCTTCAACAACGTTAAGAGCATTCAGTGTCGAGTAGAAACGGTTAAGAGAGACTTGGACGGTGGCTGGTTTCTTGGACAAACGCTCGATCACGTCGAAAAACTTATCAACATCAAAGAGTTCGAATGGTGCTTCGTTCTTCTGACATGATTGAGTTTTCGATGACTTTGGGGACCTAACGGGTGCACGAGCAGACTGCATTTTCTTAATGTAAACCAGCTCGAGAACGCTCTTCCATGCTTTACGTAAACTTTCGTCCGGTGTCATTCCTCCTTCACTATCAACCGACTCCGCAGTCTCATCGTCGACCGAGAACGCTTTGTAGTATGTACATATCGAGGCAAGCGAGTGAAATCCATACGTCGAGGGAAACAACCCACTGCTTTTCAGAGCAACCAGCAGATTAAATTGAGGTGGAGAAAGTTCCAACAGCACTGCAATAGCTTGCATTTCCTTGTCTGAACCGGTCAATAATGAAGTGAACATTTGGGCTGCTGCGTCCAAAATGGGTGTTAAAGGGGCCAATGGATTCTTGCCACCTCCCTCAGTCTCTGCTTCTTGTCTATGTATATTTTGCTGTGCTTGTTCCAGGCGAATCGCGTTTAAATCCAGCACTTTAAGCTCTTTCTCCATGACATGATCGATATTCTGTCCAGCTATCTTAATTTCACCTTTGATGTCGAGCTTGGCAGGTGGTAAATTGAATGCTAGTGCCAGTTCGTACGGGAAATATAACAGTGTCAAGTCGCGAATCAAAGAGCTCAATACATCAGAGCAAAGTTTACGGACCATTGGCTCAGGAAGATCCATTCCACCTTTCACACGTCTTGTGAAGTTGAGAAGCTCGACATAAGTGGATTCAGGTGTTAAAAGGAACTCCCATCTTCCTTGACCAACAGATCCTGGATCATCAACCAAAGTTTACGGACCATTGGCTCAGGAAGATCCATTCCACCTTTCACACGTCTTGTGAAGTTGATAAGCTCGACATAAGTGGATTCAGGTGTTAAAAGGAACTCCCATCTTCCTTGACCAACCGATCCTGGATCATCAATATCCTCCACGTAAATGAGGTTAATAGAGGCTTCAAAGTCCGAGTCCATGTACATGCTGTCCCAAATAGACTTTGGTATACGTGTACCCTTCTCTCCAACGACTTTGACATGTTTACCACAACATACCGTGTGGCCTGATATCACTACCTTACACGTAGGCGTAATCCCTTGAGCACCATTCGTCTGGTGACTAATTTGAATCGAAAATGAGCTATCAAAGCTCTCGACCAAGAAGTCTCGAAGTCCGTAAAAAATGCCGTCAATACTGAAACGCAGCGAATATCCATTCTCGCGTGGATGCCAATATAATCGCCGTAGCGCATCGAGTTTAGACTGAGCACAGTGCATCCTAGCAGCTAGATTAATCGCATTTGTCGGACTATCAATTGACGCAGCAGTCGGCATGGACCTGCTGGTTGGAGACGGCATTGCTCCTTGTTTAGCGTATCGTGGACTACTAGGAAACAGTTTCTTCTCTTGTTGTCGTTTTGTCTCCTCTTCTAGAGCCACTGCTTGCATCGAAATAATACTCTTCTCAAGAAGATGAATTTGCCGCTTCACCTTCTCCTTTTTAACACGCCATTTCTGCTTCTTTTTAGCTCGTTGCTCTTTTGCTCGCGCGTACACTTGTTCGAGATCTTTCACGGCTGATTTCCATGCAGCATCTAGTGTAGACTTGTCCATATCCATAGAAAACTGCTTCAGCTCAATACGCGATGAAGCTACCGATCTTTTACTTGAAGAAGACGTCAGATTGGGCTCTCTTAACTGATCAGACACCTCTGGACCAGAGTCTGGTCGAGTATCGTCCTGATTTTCCTGTTCATTCGGGGATGGAGATTTCTGACCAGTTTCCACTTTGTCCATAAGAACCCAATTAACTGTGCTGTTCTTTCCGTCATCGCTGCGAACGGAGCCATCGTCTTCGTTGTTGATTGTCTCAGTTAACTGTATCGGTGGCACAACACTGTGAACTCGGCGTCGTGTACGGATCCACCTTCTTCGACGTACGTAGTCGGTAGTATTGGGCTCACTACGCTCTTCACCCTTTTTAATCAGATGATTAATCATAGTAAAGTCGAAAGCATATACCCACCCATCCACGTCACACTTGCAAGAGGTTTTGTCAACGATCCAATCACTCGACCATTTCCAGTTCACAGGAAGCTGAGGCTCCACTTTTATCAGAGTTTGGCTGGATGGTGATCCGCGCAGTCCGCTCCATTGATGACGGTCTGTCGGTAGTAAATGACCTGTCAAACAAGACCATAGCGTTAGTTGATCAGTTGATCGTGTTGAGAAACCGCAATACCCTAAAACAGCAGCATATAACTACCTGGAAAGGAAGATCCCCACGAAAAACTCAGATAGGAATATCTCTGATGCTCGTAGATGTCATCGATCGCTTCTTCACCTCCAAAGTCGCGGACACCAAACTCTCGATGCACACGCTGCAGAAACTGCTCTTCCTTGCCCTATCACCGATATATTAGCACATGAGCTCTGTAAGTATTTGGTCATACTCTGATTTAATGCGATCGAACACACCTCGTGATTAGAGAGGATCTCCTCGACGCGGTCTACTTTGCGAGGGTCGTGGGCCCAGTAGAATGCACGCAATCGCGCCTGCAACCGTTCCAAGCGCTCCTCGTGGTTATCTTTACATTGTCATACAAGTTACAGGCATATTTGATCAGCAAAAGCAGATAAACAGACCACAATCTGCAGCGATGACACTTCAATCAACCGCCGAGCCATATCTAGCGATCTACATAGGATCTCGACACAAAACCTGCATATTCAGCACCACAAGACAACGTACATTCTAGCTGATCTGCTTTAACATCCAGGGGTTCCTCACATGCCGCACTAGAGCTCGTTACCTCCACCTCTGCCATCACGAGTCGGGACAATGGACAATAAATAAGCTTCACGTCCTTAACAGTTTCTCTCTTTTCAACCAATCAGACTCTAATTTATTCTTGTCCACCAATCACAGCGTCGCAATTCACATACGTAGCTGCATCTTGGTGTAACGGTTCCATTCCAAGAGCTACGCTAGTCATGGCGGATCTCCTTGCTGCAGTTGCTGCCACGACGCACACAGCGGACGACATCGAGAGCGGTGCCGTCATCGGCCTTTCGAACGACCAACTAGCGGATGTGAAGCAACAGGCTATCGCTTATGCGGCGGCCCACGGGCTGCTGGTGGGCTGGCGGGACCCGAGCAAACCCTCGGAACCCACGCCCGCTTTCACGCATATTCCCTTCTGTCTGCTGCCTGTGCAGCTCCCGCGGGCGCAATTCGATCACGGCGTGGAGCTTTCGCCTATCTATGGCCGTCTGGTGGACCGTGTGAGTCGCGACGTCGAGTGGCTCCACAACTGCGTGCAGAGGTGCGATAATCGCAGCATTTCGTTGCTTAGAAATGGACAAGAAGAGTGATTTATCTTTGACTTGTTCAGTGTGGTGGAAGAGGATGCGTTCACGGGACGTCTGCTGGAGCTTTCGAGGCAGGTGCAGAAAGAGGGCGTGCAGCAGAAGGCTTATTTAGGCATCCATCGCTCCGACTACATGCTGCACGAGCCGCAGGCGGACGTGACTGGAGACTCGCAACGTCTGTTGCAGGTTGAGCTTAACACCATCGCATCGTCCTTCGCCTGTATCAGCTCACTCGTGTCGGGTATGCACAGGTTGGTT
>JAIKVB010000229.1:0-34930 GCA_024679045.1 Phytophthora brassicae | reverse complement strand
TTCTTAAAATTCAACAGCGTCGGTGCCACAAACTCGTCCTCTCGGTCTTTTTCCCCTCCGAACACCACAAATTCAGCATCTTTTTCTAAAAATAGCTCTACTCGATTAAACGCCTTTTGAGATATCAGGCGTCCGTATGACGAACTTGTGTGTGCGTCATCACCAAAAAACGACTTAAGCGATTGTTGAATGGCCGCAACCAGCGCGTCACCGACTTTAGCGTTCACCAACACATAGTCTGGACGCAGACACGTCTGGCCAGCGTTTATGAATGCAGCCCACGCGATTCTCCGCGCTGACACGACCACGTCACAGGTTTCATCTACTATGGTGGGGGATTTGCCGCCGAGCTCGAGGATTGTGGGCGTCAGCGTCTTTGCCGCCGCCTCGGCAACAACTCGGCCAATTGTGGGACCTCCAGTGCACAAAATGAGGTCGAATTTGTGCTGCAATGTGGCTTGCGTGGCTGCAATACCTCCATGCACGACGCGGACGACGTTCGGGTCCAAATAGCGCGGCACGAGAGTGGAAAGTAAAGCGCTCGTGTGTGCGCAAGAGTCGTCGCTTGGCAGTCGCAGAATTGCACAGTTGCCGGCACTTAATGCACCCACTAGCGGCCATAACGAAAGTTGCACTGGGTAATTCCACGTGGAGAAAATGCAAACAACGCCGAGTGGGTCGCGCTGGATGAAGGAGCGACCTGGGAGGTTGGCTACATTGGTCCAGACACGCTCAGGTGCAGCCCATTGCTGGAGCTCTTCTTCATGCAGAGAAATCTCTCCACGTACAGGAGCGATCTCGGTGATAAGCGTCTCTGCTGGAGGTTTGCGCAGGTCTTTAAAGAGTGCATCTTGTAGCTCGCGTACGTTCTCGTTAAGTAGACGACGCAATTGTTTTAACTGGTTGAGACGGAATGAGAGGTCACGCGTCACTCCACGACGGAAAGATAAGCGCAGAGTTTCCACAGAGGAAGCGATGGTGTCGGAGGACGTGGGGGGAGTGTGCTCCATGGTGCAAAAGAGAGAATGAGGGACAACGAGGTACATACGGAACTTCAACCACGTCATTGGGTGGAATGTAGCCATTGAGGGATGTAGCCATTCTGGAGATGATCATTACAATGTAATGTACATGTCATGTACATGTAGTCATATTGGCGAAGTTGGACGATTGATACTTAGCACGTGACATGCAACATGGAGTTCGCTGCATGGAGAGGTGGAAACCATGACGATTGATACTTAGCACGTGACATGCAACATGGAGTTCGCTGCATGGAGAGGTGGAAACCACGGCAAAAGCAGGAGGTTTTTTTTTATACCAGCTAAAAGTGATTTTTTCGATAAGAACATCTAACCCTACCGCAATATTCCGGTCGCGTTGCTATTGCTATTTTCAGGTTAGATTTTTACCTTTCTAACCCTACCGCAATATTCCGGTCGCGTTGCTATTGCTATTTTCAGGTTAGATTTTTACCTGAAAAAGTTGGACGGAGAACTCTATCTTTAACCATCTCGCGACTCCTCCCTACTTCCTTCTTGTTCACTTCTTCCTTCGCCATGGACTCCAGCAACCCGTTCCAAGACCCGTCCGTGCTGCGTGCGCAGTCCCCAGCTACCCCCGAGATGACCTTTTCAACCATCTCACCTCCTGTGGATCCTGTGAGTGGCTCCTATCAAGCTGCTGCTAACCCTGCACGACCGAACCTCATGGACGAGATCGGCGCATCCATTAAAGCCACCAACAGCCAAACGATCATCAAGGTGATGCGTCTATTAAACCTCGTACTGGCTACTGCCACCATCGTAGCTGGTGTTTTGGCTTGGATCTTCGGCCAAGTGGACAGTTTCCAGCGCGTCATCGCTGGTATCTACATCGTCATGTTTGGTGCGCTGCTATTGGCGTTTGAGTTGCGCACTGAGAAGATCGACGTGGTGTTGCGCAAGAACTTCGGCTTCATGTATGGCAACAAGACGCGCACCATCTTCCTCGTCTTGTACGCTCAAAAGTTGAAAGTTGACTGTGATTTTCTTATTTACTAACGTTATATTTGTGCTTTTTTCTTATTTGTAGCATTGCGATCTGGCCGCTGTCTATGGGCAATTTCTGGCTTACTATTCTGGATGCTGTGCTGCTCTTCCTCAACGCTTTTTTCAACTACTTTGTCATCTCGCAACACCCAGCCTTCTCCACCGTCCCACCAGTGCACGACCCCAACGTGCCGCAAAACTACGCGCCTGCACCGCAAATGAACGTGTAAAAGCAGTTCATTGCTGCTACCAACCAGCACCAACATTTGTTTATTTCTTATAACAAACTCCTTCTTATTCGTTATTAAATGGGTACAAATCATGTAGCCATGTTACCTTTTTTGTGGGACCAATTTCTACCACCAAAGTTGCAAAAACCAAAAATGCACGAGTCTAGCGCTGGTCGCAGCAAATTGGAGCGCAAGAAAGCTCGCTTGAACCGCCGCAAGATCGCCGCCAAAGCGGAGCGCGACGCTCTTGCGCAACAAGCAGAAGATGCGCGTGTGGCCGCCGTCAGTCGCAGTCGTTTGCACCGCCTCCCGCCGTGGCTTCCCGCTTTACCCTCCACGAATCTGCAAGACGCTGCCATTTTGCACGAATTGAACGCTGTGGATAAACCTGTTGCGCTACGAGTGGGGCGCGAAATGTTGCGCTACTGCAACTACACGCAGTGTGGATAAACCTGTTGCGCTACGAGTGGGGCGCGAAATGTTGCGCTACTGCAACTACACGCAGCGCTTAGTGGATGCTGCGCAAAAGCACATCGACGCCGCTCTTGCGCATATTTCGGACGGTGTGCGCAAAATCTGGCCGCACGCTTCGTTGCGCTGACGCCGCTCTTGCGCATATTTCGGACGGTGTGCGCAAAATCTGGCCGCACGCTTCGTTGCGCAGCTTCGGCTCGTACTCGACAGGTCTGTGGCTGCCATCGAGTGATGTGGACGTGGTCGTCGTGGGGCTTTCGAACGCACAAGATCTTGACGTCCCCACGCAATTTGTGCCCGGCGGCGTCAAAGAGCTCGAGCTTTTAGCGCAACAATTGCGGCCGCAAAAAGCGTGGGTGCAACGTGTGGACGTGGTGCGAAGCGCAAAAGTGCCCGTTGCCAAACTGCAATTGCGCCATGGAGAAGAGCTTTTGCGCGTCGATATTTCCATCGAGAACGTGCAAACGAGTCACGGCATGGAAGCCAGCAAGTTGGTGCGCAAATACGTGGCCGAGCTGCCCCGTCTCAAGCCGCTTTTGCTGGTCGTGCGGCAGTTTTTGCGCGAAAAAGCACTCAATAGTGCGTTTACAGGAGGTTTAAGTTCGTACGCAGTGACGCTTCTAGCTGTTTATTTGATGGAGATGCAAAAACATCAAGAAGAAGAAGAAGAAGTTGAAGAAAAGGAGAAGAAGGAACAAGTGGAGGCCATGAAATTGGGACAATTATTGTTGGATTTCTTGGAGTATTACGGGACATCTTTCGACTACTTTACGACGGGATTATCACTCAAACCAGAAGCTTTTGGCGCTTATCCTTTAGCAGCGCATTTAAATGGGATGCAAATGATGCCGCAACTTGTGATTGACGACCCAGTGTATATGAATGGACAGCATAATGCTGCAGCAGGAGCTTTTGCACTTGCACGAGTCGTGGCTGCATTAGAGAATGGCTACTTTGCACTGTGTTTTCATCGTCCAACGCAATTTACTCCCACGCCATTGTGTCAATTATTGCATTGGTCAGGACACCAAATACGAGCAATTAGCAACGATTTAGAGAAAAAGGGGAAGAAATAAAAAGAAAACTGGATGGTGGCAATAGACTGAAGATAGAAAATGTTCATCTATGAAAGCGGTTTTTCTCTAACTTTGAGCTTTTTAGCTACTGATTTCTTGAGCCGCAGCTTGTTGTTCTTCCAAGAGTTTCTGTTGACGCTCAATCTCTTCATAGTCGATGTTGGCGAGGATGTAAATGATCAGGAGGGAGACTGCCGTCATCTTCAAAAGTTGACGAACGTCTTTGAACGTCAACGCACGCATGGAAGCAATGAAGATCTTGGGAGCGAATACCAAAAGACACAATTGGTCCCAGACGAAAGCACCCAGCACTTCCAGTGTTAATAATCCAGTGAGAATCCGCGTAAAGCGAGGATCAGGCATGGGTACAATCTGTAGCACCTTGTTGAACATGGGCATCCGCTCTGTGCATAGTAGGAAGACACCAACGATACTGATTCCCAGAGAATAAAGTAGACCTGGGTTCTCCGTCATGGGTTTCATAAACGGTCGGCCCTTGTAGTTCACAGCACATACACTCACTGTCTGCACGCCATTAATAAGGAAGATGACGGTGCTCATGACGTTCGGCTGGAACTCACCAGGCTTCGAGTGCGTTAAATCACCTTCAGGTGTGTACTCTTTTGCGAGGTTCGTGAGGTAAATCATACAGCCCAAATGCAGTGCAAATTGACCCGCAAGACTGGAAAAAAGCGCCGGATGGAAGATGGAAGTCAGTGGACGGACAGGAGACAGTTTATCCAATGGAGTCGCGCGACTCAAAGTGATGCTAGCCACAGTGGAGATCATACCCAACGCCATTAACTGGGAGTTCGCCCACTTCACCTTGTCCAGATACAAGACAGACAACGAGTACGAGCTGATGAGGCAGTTGACAGCCAGAATCTGGTACATTTGCATCGTTGTCACGAGCGCACAACGACCTTGACGAATGATATCAACACAGCCCTTGATTGAAGGAGCACGAGAAGTGAAGGGAGAAGCAATCGACGCGTCGCCAAGCTTCACCATCGGCAACTCACCATCATCAAAGTCGTCCATGTATTGCGCCATGGCCGCGTTGTTGGCAAAGTTCGCAAAGCCCTTGGAACCTGTGCGCTCCATCTGCTGTTTTTTCTTCTCGGCGGCCTCGCGCTTGGCAAATGCAGCAATTGCCTTCATGCGTGCGAACGATTCACCACGAGCTTGGCGCGCACGCACATCAGCTTCCAGATCTTCCTGTTTCTTCTTCATCTCCGCCATTTGTTCTTCTTTCGTAAGAATCTTAAGTTTCGGGTTCTTCTTAGCCAACGCTTGTTGTTTCTTCTTGATAGTCTCCACTGCTTTCTTCTTTTGTTCACTGAGAATGAGCTCAACGTAGTCCTGCTTCACCTTGCAATGCGACGCGTTCACATTCTGCTGCGCCAACCGCTTCTTCAGTGCTGAAACGTGCAGCTTCATCAGATCTTCACGCGTGCTCACAGTAGCTACGTTCCCCTTCTGGTACTTGGCCAAACCAGTGACACTCTTGTCTGCGTTCGCCGATCCGAATCCACCCAACAGCGCCACACCAATATGCGCCTGCTTTAAAGCGCCAACATCGTTACCACCGTCACCGCACATCAGCGTGTGGTGGCCGTGAGTCTTCAGGAAAGTCAGGACCTTCTCCTTCAGCTCCGGTGTCATTCGTGCATACACACGGATGTGGTTCAAGTTCTTCCAAATCACATCGTCCACTTCACCTGCAGCAGCGAGCGTCTTACCATTTACACAAAGGTCGTACTTCTTCACCAAGATCTTAATATCACTGCTTTCGTATGGAGCCAAGACCGAGTCATCTTCTGCGCTAATCCACTTAAGCGGGTCGCTGGGCGACGAACTCTCACTTAGAATCAAAGCGGGACGGGTAATAATGCCCACTTCCTTCGACACATGAACAGCAGTCAGCGTCGCGTCACCCGTGATCATTGACACGTCGTGCGAACTGTCCTTCAGGACCTTTACGATATCTCCACTGTCCTTGCGTACCAGACACTGGAAGACAGCAAAACCAGCAAAACGCAGGTCACTTTCGGCCCAAGCACGAGGTTGTTTAGCTACTTCAGCCTCTGACGGACGCCCATCCACGTCCTTGTAAGCAAGAGCAAGTACACGCATTCCTCGACGAGCCAGACTCTGGTACGTGGACCAGTACCATGACGGAATAGAATCCGCACGCATCAGTTGAGCCACCGCCTCGGGACTTCCTTTCACAAGAGAACGAACACGCACACCCTTGTCTCCTAAATGCACCTTCGCCACGACGCTCATTCGTTGCAGCTTGGAAGCGAAGTGGTTGCGATGCATGATTTGCACGAAAACATCCTTCTGGTTAATTCCCTGACCCCAACGACGCTCATTCGCGCGTTCAAGGTCCTTCTTTGCCTGGCACTGCCGAGTGGGTCCATCATATGAGAAGTCGATAGCACGAATCGATGCCTCTTCCACCGGGTCACCAATCATCTTACCATCGATCTGAACGAGAGATTGGCAGCCGGCCAGCACCAACGTAGCATCAAGGTTCGCTGCAATCATGGGAACGTGAGCCAGCACGCCGTCTTTCGGAGAAGCTGGAGTGGGGGTGGTGGTGTCCTCACACACCACTCCAACCGCAGTGAGTTGGTCCGTAGTCAATGTACCAGTCTTGTCGAACAAACAAATGTCCACTTTACCGGCCAGTGAGATACGGAAAGGTTCTGTGCAGAAAATCGATAGCTTCACCAGGTTCAGCCCGCAGTGAGTTGGTCCGTAGTCAATGTACCAGTCTTGTCGAACAAACAAATGTCCACTTTACCAGCCAGTGAGATACGGAAAGGTTCTGTGCAGAAAATCGATAGCTTCACCAGGTTCAGGAGCGCCGAGTTCACTGCCATAGCTGTTTGCATAGGAAGCTCAGCTGGGATAACGCTCGTGATAATAAGCACACAACGCAATAGCAGCTCAAACGTGATCTTGCCCTTCTGTGCAATACCGTGGCGTAGCACGTAGCCTGACGACAGCAGCGCAAAGATCAACAGCAAGAACGCCAAGCCATATGCATCCCATGAACTGCCCGTAACTTTGCCACTCGAGAACTCAATCATGCGTACCAACTTGCCTTGCGACGAGCTGAAACCGGTGCGCAACACGTACGCTGTGCATCCGTTGTCAGGTGAGTGAGGGATCCTTTTAACCAACGCAGCTCCAACTTCTCCTTCAGCCGAGTTTTCCGCCTGCATCACTGTAGTTCCACCGAACAGAACGTGAACTTTGTGGCCAGATTTCATGTCGAGTTGCTCCGCGAGGTCCTCGGTGCTCATCTTTGAACCAATTGCCTCTTTCATCTGTGGTACACTTTCACCAGTTAAAGTGGCCTCGTTAAGGACAGCCGAGCCTTCCAGCAGCAAGCAATCGCATGGTACCATGTTGTCATGATCGCCCTCAGTTTCACGCTTGATTGAGATAACATCCCCAGGCACCAGTATATCGCGTTAAGGACAGCCGAGCCTTCCAGCAGCAAGCAATCGCATGGTACCATGTTGTCATGATCGCCATCAGTTTCACGCTTGACTGAGATAACATCCCCAGGCACCAGTATATCCGATTCCAGCTTCTTCCACGTCTTTTCACGGTACACGTAGATCTCGCGCGCCTTGTTGCCCATGCCACGCAGAGTCTGGAGGTTCTTAAGCCGACTCATGACCGTCACACCCTCAAACATGAGGATCATTGCTAATGTGAAGAGTGAATACTGCCAATACTCGTCCAGCATGTAAAGACAGACGCTAAAGATCTGGAAGACCGTCAGCGGCTCCAGTAGCTGCTGCTTGAACATATCCACGAAGTTAGGCTGCGGGATGCTGAACTCGTTCTTCCCGTACAGATCCAGTTGCTCTTCGATCTCGTTTACGGAGCTTAGTCCGCGGGACTTGAGATAGAACTGGACGGTCTCATTCACAGGAGCTTTAAGCTTGCGGAAGAGCACACTTCCCTTGTCGCCCGCCTCTTCTTCTGCCACGTACTTGTGTTTCTGAAAGAAAAAGAAGGGGCGTCCAGCGGATGATCCGTCTGCGTGTGTGGGACGCGTTATCTCCACAATGCTACTCTTGCCTTTAAAAGAGCGCGGCACGACCATGACAAACGTGGCGTCGGCCAAACCCGTCACCGGCGTGTACTTGATAAAGGCCTTAACGCGGACGGACCACACTTGGAAGAGCAGCATGAGCCCGTGGGTCATGACTGTGGCCAGCATGTACAGCAGAGGCACAATAGCCGGCAAGAACGGGTTAGGCAGCGGTGGTCCTTCCGCGTCCTGCTCCAGCATAGCTGTGTGGTTGATGGTGGGCGCGGTTGTAGTCTCACGGACAACTCCCTGAGCAAGAATGGACGCGGCCAGTCCTCCGTCCTCTGGAGCGTCCACCGAGCCAGGGATCACAAGACCAGCCTCTTCCAGTTCCTTCATAGCTTGGGCGTAAGGCTCACCAACAGTTAAGTAGCAGTGGTACAGCGAGAAAGCGTAGAAGAAGACGAAAGGGATGTGCTCCAGGCCATAACCCAAGTTTAAAGGGTTCACGCGGCGTCGATGGAGCGAGAGTTTACGAATGGACTTGCCCGTCCACTGCGGGAGTGCGTGGGGTTTTCCCATGCTCGTTTCTCGCGCTTCTGCGGCTGAGAGGACTGTAAAGAGGAGGGGGTAGACAGTGAGTTGTGTGGTCAATGTGTGGATCTTACGGCAACCTACAAACGTACCTAGTGACGTCGACTTGCTCTGCACGCGGAGAATGCGGAAATGACGTGGCCAGAAGAGGAGGATGTGACATATGTCACTATTTATAAAACAGTGACACCTTCGGATACCTTCATTTTCAGCCAATCGGAGAAGGGCTCTTGCTGGATACGAACTTCAAGCTACGTTGAACTTGCACCGTCAGAATCGAATTCTTTCGCAGTTATGGAAGTCTCTACGGCCGTTGCGCTTGTGTGTCGCTCTCGTACTCAGATTGAGGCACTGCGTCATGTGGTAGAGATACTGTCTGCATATGTGGACGCGTCGACCCATTGGACGCTGCGGCGCGCAGTTGAGAGGAATTTCGTGTACCTGGTGCAGAAACTGCTTCGAGTCGACTGCAGCCACGTTTTGGCCCAAAAAGCCACGATACGAGACTCTATTCGAGTAGCAGCAGACTGTGGGTATATGCTGATGCTGGAGACGCTCGTGGACCGCTACCCTCCGGCGGTTCTAGACGAAATCGCGGTCAAACGAGCGGCGACTAACGGCCACTTGGCATTGCTCCAGTACATGCACAAGAGGCTCCAAACAGTCTGTTGTGGAGCCGAGACACTGCGTAATGTACTGTACTCATCCGATACGATTGCGTTGGCGACGGGTCATCTGGAGACGGTCAAATGGCTCGTACAAGCAAGAGGAGGCGAGTGCTCGGCGGCTCCGCTGCACGAAGCGGCCAGGGGCGGCCAGCTGAAGGTGGTACAGTGGCTCTACAGTAATTCTGGGTGTGTAATACTGTCACGCGCTATGGATGAAGCTGCATCATATGGACATTTAAATGTGGTGCAGTTTCTGCATGGCAAAGGTGAGAAGTGCACTACATCGGCCATGGTAGGCGCGGCTGTCAACGGACACTTGGAGGTTGTCAAGTGGCTACATGAACACCGAGACGAAGGATGCACGGCCTATGCTATGGACGGAGCAGCCGGTCATGGACGTTTGGAGGTGGTGCAATGGCTGCATGAGAACAGAAGCGAAGGCTGCACCGTGCAGGCCATGAATGAAGCTGCAAGATGCGGCCACTTGCACGTTGTGCGGTTTCTACACGAACACCGGCGTGAGGGCTGTACATACAACGCAATGGATCGGGCTGCAGCGCAGAATCACTTTAACATCGTGCTGTTCTTGCATGAAAATCGCTCGGAAGGTTGCTCGAAACATGCCATCGACCAAGCCGCGATGAGCGGATACCTGAGGATGGTGCAGTGGCTCCACTCGCATCGCTCCGAAGGTTGCAACAGAATAGCAATGGATCGCGCTGCCTTACTCGGTCACTTGGATGTTGTTCACTTCTTGCACTCAAATCGACTTGAAGGATGCACTATAGCTGCTATGGATGGCGCAGCAGAGTACAACCGCTTGACTATCGTGCAATGGCTCCATGAACATCGTGAAGAAGGATGTTCAACGCGAGCAATGAATCGTGCGTCGAAAAATGGTCACTTACATATGGTAAAATGGCTTCACGAGCACCGGGGAGAGGGCTGCACGGCCGATGCGATGGATGCTGCTGCTGAACACGGCCACCTGGAAATTATCAAGTTCTTGCACCTGAATCGAAGAGAAGGCTGTACAGTGCACGCTATGAATGCAGCGGCAAGGAGCGGCCACTTACCTGTTGTGAAATGGCTGCACGAAAACCGAGCGGAAGGCTGCACCAAAGCAGCAATTGACGGCGCTGCAGCCAACGGACACTTGAAAGTCGTTCAATATCTCCACGTTAATCGTATCGAAGGGTGTACGACGCATGCGATGGACGCTGCTGCAGCGCGAGCCGACTTTGTGATGATGGAGTGGCTCAGGAAACATTATTGCGTATCGAAGGGTGTACGACGCATGCGATGGACGCTGCTGCAGCGCGAGCCGACTTTGTGATGATAGAGTGGCTCCGGAAACATTATTGTGAAGGCTGCACAGCTCAAGCTTCCATGTTTGCTGTTGCACGTGATCACGTTGAAGTGTTGATGTGGCTTCGTGCACATTTTCCCAGCAGAATGACTAGTGCGAAGGATCTCTACGACATCGCGCAGTACTATAATTGTGTGCACATTTTGGCGTACCTGGACGAGAAGTGCTTGCCGAACACTGAGTTTTAACTGCCACGTCGTGACAGGAAGTTTTATCTTGTTTTTTGTAGTTCAATCTAATTTACTAAGTATCTACGCAGAACAGTGAGTAAAGTGTCGTATAGTTAAAGGATCAGAGGCTCAACGTCAGTATAAGGCAAGATCATCTCGGCATTGTCGAACATTGGGTCGTTAGTGAGCTGTGCGAGCAGATCATCTGTAGAGTTCTCGTCATCGAAGAATAAGGCAGGATGCACATTGACAATGGGTCCAGTCAGCAGGCAAATGCCAGCTTCAACATGGATTTCACCAGTCGAACAAGCCGCCTGTGTAGGCATGGGCGACATCGCAAGTGAGAGCACTCGACCGCTTTGTAGCTGTTTTGGAGTCTTCTGTGGTTTGACTGGCATGGCGTCACGCCGTTGCAGTCGCTGTCGGTACTTCTGGGCATGCGTCATGACCTGGCGCGGCGTACGACTCCCAATGTGTTTCGCGACGCGCTTCCACGGCCCTGAAGGATACAACGCGAGGGCCTCGAGAAACAGCTCGTGCTCGTTAATGGTCCATGTGCCTAGCGCTTTGGAAGACGATGTGGCCGTGGACATCAACGGCGCGTGGCGCTTCTGCTGCATGCGGATGACAGACCGATTGGCCTTGTCGAAGAGCTGACAGCGAGTCGACTCGGTGAAGGTCATGAACAAGAAGAGTTGAAGGGGTAAAGTGTGCGTTTAGGAAAATGTGCGATTTGATTGGTCGAAAGACAGGAGCAGTGCGTCCGACGGCTCAAATTGCCGAATGAAGAGCTGGTCTCGTTCCCGACTCGAAGTTCGCGCGCGAAGGAAATCAACTTGAAGAGGAATCCGCATACTGAGTTCACTATTGCAGCAAGGTCGATCGCTTTAATTTGCTTAAGCAGAGATTTGCTCTGTAAGAAAATGATTATCGATGCAGACGCTGACTGTATCCACTTGAGTCAATGCTGGAAGCTCGAAGCAGAAATGTTTGTCTTAGTGTTGCCCCATATGGTCATATTGAAGGTCAACAACACCCAAACCCAAAATGAGCCAATCAATTATTAACTGGTATTATAGCGCAGTATCTATGATTGATGTACATTATTAGTTGCCTATTTCGGGTTCCATTGTTGGCATCAGAAAGCGGGGGCTTCTGTCCGTCCTTTACCTCGATACGGTCTCTGCATTTACCGTCCCAGCAAACTCGAAATTGCTGATAAAGAATTGATAACTATGGCATCTGTGGTGACTCCACCGACAGCAAATACGCATCTTCCTACAACTCCACCACAAAAGCCTCGATACGAGAGCACCCAAGGTCAACATTCTATGAGTAGCAACAACCGCATCACATATGCCAAAAGCTGGGCAAATGACGTGCAGAACTATCATGTACGTCGGTCTTGGTGATCGTAACTATTCAGTGCTAATAGTCGTTTGCAGGCAGCGAAGTCGGTACTTCCATGGCTATCAGAGCAGCAGAAGCCAATCAAGTATGTGACGAGATACGAAAAGTCTCGCGAAGAACGAGAGTACGACATCGTGTTAGGAAGGTTCCGTGAAGAGGATAAAGAGCGAGGATACCAGCAGCGCGAAGGCGATCAGCTTAAGCGAACTCTTGAGCATGGACAGGTACAAGTTGCAGAATTTTTGCTTGTGTAGTTATCTAGACGTCTCACCATGTAAGCTGTATTTATATCAGGCGAAGCAGCTTCGAGCAATTCAGCGTTTTCATATGATCAACAATGCTCCAATGTATCCTGGAGCAAAAGATCCAACCGAGAAATGCCCGCAGCAGCACCCAAATCGTACGAAAAATGCTGCCACGTTCAACATCGTCACAAACATTCCTCACTCAGGAGAGAGTGCTTCGACCCCAACCACCAGCGTCTCTCCTACTCGAAAACCTTATCGCGAGTTCAACATTTTAACTAACAAGTACGATCCGCTGCTACTTGTTGTAGGAAAATGACGACGTCTAAATTGTATTTTGACAGGTATCATGATCGCCATGAAGGTCGTTTCGAACAAGAGGCAGCACAAGCCAAAAGATTGGCAGCGCAAAAGTACTTCAAGACACGAACTTTTGACCCTCTTCGGGTCACGTATGTGGATGAAGACCGCGAGAAAGAGTTCTTAAGTCGAAGGCACCAAGAACAGCAAAAACATGGCAAAGACCGCGTACTATCACTGCCGCCACGTGAACAATTCTCGGAAGGTCGATTGTACAATATTCTTAACCAGCAGATCATTAACCCGGAGAAGTTGGTAACATTAATCGAGAAGGAGCAAAGAGCACTGAACAAGATGCAGAAAACTGCATATGAGAAGAAAATGCGCGAGGTGGGCGAGATCCAACAGGCTCGGGAAACTGAACTCTGTCTTAATCGCTACGCACATGAACGCCATGTTGAAAGTCAAGTACACGGATACGATGTGCTGTCCAACCAGTCGTATACTGGAAAAGATGCAAAGACAAGTGTTTATCCTAGGACACATGCAGCTTTACCACCTTGGAAAACGATTAAAACCGGTCTGCTAATGAAGAACAGAGTTTTACCAAGAACGTCAACAGCCACGGATACAGTCGCGAATGCCAGAGCAACTCGAGACGACGACAGCAAGAAAATGCCAAACATATTAGAACGGTCTGCTAATGAAGAACAGAGTTTTACCAAGAACGTCAACAGCCACGGATACAGTCGCGAATACCAGAGCAACTCGAGACGACGACAGCAAGAAAATGCCAAACATTTTAGACATCGACCACACCACACCAGTTCAGGTACGTAAAGTTGTGCTAGAGCAATGAATTAGTTAGCACTCATGATGGTTCGGAATTGTGTTGTCTAATAGACCCCGACATCCGTAGTACGAACGGGTGGATTTCACGCGGACTAGCGCGATACGGTTCCTGGAGGGGAAACTCGACACGGTCAACAACCTTAAGGTAATCAGACGTCATTGGTAATTTTAACAAACATGACTCACTTTCCCCTTCAGTTATTTATTTTATGATTGTTGAGTAAAATCTCACAACTAGCAGACGATAAAGTAGTGCTACACCTACATGTAGTATGGCGTGCGCATGAAGCATTTGCATCTCCAATTAAAGCAATTTTACTCTCTTGTAACTTTTCTTTCAGCGAGCATAGCATAGTGCTTCATACATTCTTTAATGAAGGTGGAAATCGTTTTTTGAAAGTCAGAAGCTGAAAAACAACAACTCATTTTTCTACGAACGGTTGGTGCTGGACACCGCGTGTCCGAGTACGAGAAAGTTGTCCAATGTTCGATATCCTATCTACATTTCGAGATTGATAAGCTGTCCAGCCCAAGCTCTCAAAATCTGCGCTTCTCGATCAAAAAAAGCACGAGGGGATTGTTTTAACCGCAATTTTCAGTTAGTCGATTGCTTGGTGCTCTGACTGCTCGCGCGACAAGAGAAGATGGCGCTCCAAACCTCGACCACCACAAGTGTAAGTTCCCTTCAAGTCCTCCATTCAGCTCACCAGACCGATGTGTTCGATACAAAATGTAAATAATAAAAATAATTCAGTCCCTGGTTAATCAACCAGGATAAAATATTGTCATGGTACATGTAACTACGACACCGAGTTCAACCGTGCGCCGTTCACTCACTCGATCTGTCTCCAGTCGAGCACTTACACCTTCAACCCGTGGAAGCTCCACACCTCGATGGTCTCGCAGCGGAAGCTTTCGTAGTCGACTAACGGTGGAGAGTCAAACGTGCTACAGGCATGAGTAAAACCGCGTCTGTCGTCCAACTGGAGACACAAAGCAATGCCCCTGTTACCACCGCCAACAAAGATAGCGTCATGCTGCGTGTACATGAAAGAACTGTCAATACCCGACCACATGTACGCATTCATCTGCGGGCTTAGACTAAAGACGAACGTCCGACCATTGCCAAAGAAAGCTTTTGAGCGTGTCCATGAAGCTGGGCAAAACGCACCGAATATGTTCTCGTGTTCATCTTGGACAACTAGAATTGTTGGGCCTTTGTTTTCCAGTTGGTCAAAGAAGCTCAAGAAGTTCCATCCGTGCACTCGTGTAGTAAAGATCAGCTCCATTTGATTGCACGTCAAATAGTTGGGCAAGTGCTTCCAGATAAACTGCATGTGCCTTTCCGTTAAAAAAGCAGATTGGTGGCCAAATAACGGTCTCCCTTCAGTTGGGCTTTCAGTTCCAGCCCACAACTTAAACTGATCCAAGGCTCCGATTTTAGTCGCAAAAGCTCGAAGTTCTCTTGCCCGTTCTTCGTTCTTGTCCACCGGTGCAGCAGATTTCTTCGGCGAGAAGCTCGTTGTTTCAGGTTCAATAAAGCTTTGCGAGACGAGTGCTCCAGACTGGTTAATTTTCTTGGGAACTACCTTTGCAGCCTTCTTCTTATACTCGGCAGACGGTGGGAACATGGCACTCGCAATGGACTCTGACGACAACGCTTTCTTCACTTGAAAGAACTTGGCCAAGTACTGGCGATAAGCCACAGGTCGTCGGAATCGCAGCGTAATTGGTGCTTGTAACTCTGTAATAGCGTCAATCACATCATCCGATGCTAGTCTTAACATGGAGTCATAACCATTGACAGCCATGATCACATCACCAACTTGTACAGTCGGAGCATGATCCTTAGGGTCGTACACCTCCACAGACCCGTACAGCCTCGTAGACGGTGCCAAGGCCAAATGCAGCGGTGTTTCATTGAACGTGACGTCAAACTCTCCCAGCTCAGACATTGTAGGTCCATCCACTTCTTTGCCTTCTCCCAGTCCACTCACTGCACTGTCGATCTCACGGATCTCCAGCGCGCCTGCTATTCCAGCGGGAGGAGCTTCGTGAACCGAGGTTAGCTCTCTGCTCACAAGCGCGTAAGCCAGTTTCCTCGATTCGTCGTTCTTGGCCGCCTTGGCGTTGAGTGCCAGATCGTGCTCCAGCGAGCGTCGCCACTGCATGGATGACGCGCGAGCTACCACTTTCGTGGGGAAGCTGTGCACATGGTAATCCATCGAAGAAGGGTACATGGCAGTCGACATGGCTCTCGAATCCAGCGAACCGTACTTGTCCGGGTTGCGTAACGTCATGACGATGGGGCACGTGCACTGTCGTAAGTACGCGGCGAGTCTCGCGCGCGACAGCTGCGCCTTGCGACAGCTGAAGTTGATGGCGATGAGCACGTCTCCTCGCGTGATTTCTGTATTATTTTCTCCGTCCGAGACCACGAGTGGCGCGTCATCGCCCTGCGTTTCCTGTACGGAACTCACTTCCCATGTGCCGTAGAGCTGCGAGCTGGGCACGAGCCCGACACCCAGCGGTTTGCGACGGAAACAGACGTTGTACTCACCTTCGAAGCGTTTCGGCTCGTACGTTGGCTCGCTCTCCGGGTCGTTTACGTCCCAGCTGCGGCGCTCGAGGCGGCGGCGGCGGGGCGGCCGCTTCTCGTCGAAGATGGCACGCACGAGGTTGCGCATGCTCAGCATTATGACGAGGTTTCTGGTCTTTCCACCTGCGTAGGATGCCGCTTTTTTACGAATGAACATCTTTACACCTGAAGATGACGTGCGTGTGTTGCTTGAAGCTGAGAACATATTTTTAGAAAGGCTGGGCCAATCAGAAAGAAGGAGGACGGATGTCGTAGTTTGGAGAATTTTACCTTGAGCGGTGATTCACCCCCTCTCGAATAATACGTTTTGGTTTTCGGCGGTGCAGTACATGTAGTGTCGGATGAGTTATTAATATAACCGTCAGTCTAGACGCAGCGTTGGAGATTCTATTGGAATCAGTCTTGGTGCTGAATTTCGTTTCCCAGCGCCGGGAGGAAGTGACACTTGTGAAGTAGTCGCTGCTTTGGTCTATAAAGCTCGACAAGCTCTCTCGCCCTTGTTATTTTGTTTTCTGCAGTAACCAGCAGCCAGGTCAAAACCGTACCAAAACACCGGAACTGTCTACCGGTAGTGTCACTACTACAGATGTGAGACTAACGATTTTAGTAGGTAAAACGGTTCCCTGAATTATGAAGGAAGCTTTGAAGAAGATGCCGTTCTTCAAAGCTTCCTCTACTACATTTTCTCTCCCCTGTTTTACCGTCCCAAGACTCCAACAAGCTTAAAAGACTCATACAAATGCACTCGAGATCGTATTCATCAGCTAAACTATAAAGTTACTTCACGAGGTCACGCTGTACAGTTACCCTTCAACGCGCGAACGATTATTTTTAGCCAAGTTGAAGATGGATTCGTCGAATTGGCACAATCATTTCACATACATGTACATGTACTTTCGATAAAAAGAATCAATCTCTTATCAAAATGGATACATGTACGGCAGCCCGCGTGATCTGCCTGACTCACCCACGCATCAGTGCGTTGCCACACGTCCAGCGAACGATCTCCGAGTATGTGGACGCGTCTAGTGGCTGGTCTCTGACCGCTGCCACCTCGCGGGGCTTTGTGTACCTCGTACGGCGTCTGCTTCGCTTCTTACATCCTCTGAAACTCGAAACTTTGGCAGAAATCCGCCTAGCTATGCGGATCGCAGCAGAACAGAACCATTTCAACCTCATGGAGCTACTGTACAGTCAGTACCCGAACGCCATCATTGACAAATTGACGGTCACGCAGGCTGCGTCCAATGGCCACGTTCAGGTTCTACAATGGCTCCGAGAGCGACTCGAGACGCTGCTGCCTTGTACTAAGAATTTCAACTTTTTCTCGCTCAAAGCAGCGATTACAGCAGCTAAAAATGGGCATTTAGAGACTGTGCAATGGCTTCTTGACGCTCAAACGGAGCAGAACAAAGTAAGCGCTCATTTGTTTCAAGCTGCAGCAAGAGGAGGACATTTGGACGTTGTCAAGTGGCTACGTACCCAGTCAAGGGAGAAGATGGAAGCTCGAGCGATGGATGAAGCGGCAGCGAACGGGTTTATGGAGATAATCGTGTTTTTGCATCAAGAGTGGACGGAAGCCAAGCTCCCGAGCAATCGAAGTAGTTGTAGTGCGACCACGACCGCTATGAACCGAGCGGCTGGTAATGGACACTTGGAGATCGTCAAGTGGCTACATGAAGAGCGTTCCGAGGGCTGCACTGTGGATGCCATGAATCGAGCAGCTTGGAACGGTCACTTGGAGGTAGTTCGCTGGCTGCATTTTAATCGGACGGAAGGATGCACGCAACAGGCGATGAATACTGCGGCTAGTAATGGACACTTGGAGATCGTGAAGTTTCTCCATGAACATCGGACGGAAGGGTGCACATACAATGCAATGGACTGGGCAGCTCAGGAGAATCATCTTGACGTCGTGGAATGGCTACATAGTAATCGTACCGAAGGGTGTTCTCGTCTTACCATGAATGAAGTCGCAAAGCGTGGACACTTCGAAATGGTCAAATGGCTACATATAAATCGAACTGAAGGATGTACTGCTTCCGCTATGGATGCGGCTGCCAAGCACGGACACTTGGAGATTGTACAGTTTTTGAATGTCAACCGCTTCGAGGGGTGCACCACCTTTGCAATGGATGGCGCGGCTGAAAACAATCATTTGGTAGTCGTTCAGTGGCTACATCGCCACAAAAATGAAGGTTGTTCAAACCACGCGATGGATTTCGCAGCTCGAAATGGGCATTTGGAAGTGGTCAAATGGCTACATAGCAACCGTTCCGAGGGGTGTTCCGTTAGCGCCATGGACGGAGCTGCCGAGTGCGGTCACTTGGAAATTGTCCAGTATCTTCACAGATATCGTACCGAGGGCTGTACGTATCGTGCAATGAACGGAGCTGCTAGAAACGGCCACCTCAATGTGGTGCAATGGCTACACGAAAATCGCACGGAGGGCTGCACCTCTGACGCCATGGATGACGCTGCCAGAAACGGATATCTTGAAGTCATGGAATTCTTACACACACAGCGTGAAGTGGTTGGCACTGCGCGTGCACTGGATGTAGCTTGTGGCAGAGGTGATTTTTCAATGTTGGAGTGGCTTTGGTGTACTTCCAGCGTCGACATTGACGAGTGGCCAGTCCACGCTGGACTTGTAGCGATCACGTACGACCGCATCGAAGTGTTGCACTGGTTACTGAACCGTCTTCCCAACTCTTCAGAACTGGATTTGAGACTTCTCTACAACACGGCTCATCATCACTCACAAGCGCATACTTTGACTTATCTAAACGGGTTTTGGACAGTTGCCACGTGACAGTCACCCTAGTTTAAAAAAAAGTGATATTTTTTTCTGTCCGAAGAAATGGGCTTTCCTATTCCTGGCCCTATTTTAGTTGCTCATATTGTCTTCGTAATTAAATACTTAGAAGTACATGTACTTAATTACTTCTAAGAGATTGAAGGATGTTCATGAACTCAAAATAGTTTTATGAGACTGGGAATGGGCAGAAGGTGAAAAATACATCGATAAGACTGGCAACAAAATACTTTTTTTCTTTTCGCCGAAATAGCTGGGGTACATCATTCAAGTTAGTTTTTCACTGTCATTCTAGCACATACAGTGGCTTTTTGTACTCAGTGGATGCTGATGAGCAACAAGAAGATTATTCCTCTGGACGAGGAGATAGACAAAATGACTGGACCACAAGATTATACACCGGAACAATGTGATGCAAGCATACCGATTGAAGGTGTTCCAAACATTTCACCATTATTGAACCAGCCGAGTTTTCGTGATATCTCAACGGATGGACCAATATCCCAGGGCCGCCAATATTCAGGGAAGGTGAGTTTTTTTGACGCCTCAACTATCCGAAAGTCTGGTTCTACTACCGACAGTAGTAGAAGACGTGGTACAGTCACCCGTCAGCTAACGGCGTCCAAACTCGCCACGGCCGTGTCCATGAGCCAACTGATAGCACCACCAATAACCAAAGCTGAGGTACTTGCGAAACAAAATCGAGCTATCGCAAATATCCGTGCGCCGTCCAAGAAAATCACTAGGACTGAAAAAGTGGCTTACGATATTGATCAGTATATCTCGACGCGAAGGGGCCAGATTTTTACGCTCTCGATTGTCGGACTCGTGTTGATTGCAATTGGAGGGGTTTTCCTGAAAGCAGTGCAACCATCGCGAGATTTTGGAGATACTGTGTGGGAATCTTGGTCGTATCTGGCAGACACGGGGTCTCACACCTCCTTGACTCAAGATGTACGTATTACTCTACTACCAGAGTATAAACAGATACTAACACTTGGTCTCATCGGCAGGGTCTGCGTGTGGTTGGAGTACTGACGACGTTAGTTGGAATTTTGTACTTCTCCGTTGTTATGGGCTTCGTCGTTGATGGGATTCGAGCTAAGCTTGATACACTCAAAAAGGGAAAATCTGTCGTTGCCGAAGAAAACCACACAGTAAGTTAAACAATAACGCTGGTTTGTGTCGTGTATCTTACTCTTTTGATCAATATACAGCTACTTCTTGGATGGACGGAGAAGTCGATCTCGCTAATTAGACAGATTTGTCTAGCGAATGCGAGTGAAAAAGGAGGGATTATCGTTGTTCTTGCTGAGATTGACAAAGAAGAGCTCGAAGCTGAGCTCGAGTCGCAAATGCGAAAAGAAGAGCTGCGGGGAACGCGCGTTATTTTTCGAACAGGAACTCCTCTGTTGTCTGTTGACTTGTTAAAAGTATCAGCTCATCGCGCACGGAGTATCATTATCATGGCGAATTCAACTGGAGATGCAGATCGCTCGGATGCATCTGTATTGCGTACCGTTCTAAGTCTCAAGACATTACCTGAGGTAAGTTGGGTTGCACATTATAAAATTAACGTAAGGAATCTAAAAATTGCTCATTTTCACAGTTATCAGGACACATTGTAGCCGAGTTACGAGACATCGACAATGACCCGTTAGTTCGTCTTGTCGGAGGTCAAGATGTTGAGATCATGGTATCACATGACATTATCGGTCGTCTCATCCTCATGGCCGCTCGATCTCCGGGTCTTGCACGGGTTTATTCGTGTTTATTAGGGTTTGATGGCAACGAATTTTACTTCAAAGAGTGGCCGGAATGTGTTGGCGTACCGTTTGAGAACCTCGCAGAGCGTTTTCCGAACGCGATTCCTATCGGTATCAAACGAAGGAATGGCGAGGTTTTCATCTGTCCTAAGCTAGACATGACTGTGGAAAAGGGAGACCAGATTTTAGTACTGGCTGAAGATGACAATACTTACAAGGCCTGCCATCCAGCGTTCATTGAAGCTGGAAACATCCCATCGCCTCAATTTAAAGTACCAGGATGTGAACGTATTTTAATGTGCGGATGGCGTCGAGATCTCCGAGATATGATTCAGTTGCTTGATGCAGTTGTGGGACCTGGTACTGAATTACATTTGATTTGCGAAGAACCGGTTCATTTACGTTCGAAACTGTTGCTTGAAGGTGGTTTGACTGTAGAAAGTCTGAAAAACATTAAACTCGTACATTATGTAGGAAATACCGCAATCCGCCGACAGCTTGAAAAGCTCCCATGGCATTTGTTTACATCGATCATGATCTTGTCGGACCAATCACGAGAAATGGATATTATGCACTCCGATTCACACTCTTTGGCTTCTTTGCTCTTAATCCGAGACTTACAAGCTCGCAGTACGAGTCGGAACAGTGTCATACAAGGAGCTCCTGGCTACTGCAAATGCATCAGCGAGATTCTTGACCCACGTACACAACGTACCATTTCAACAAGTGCCACAATACTTACACTATCGGAGTTTATCCAGTCAAACGAACTGATTAGCTGTATTCTTGCCATGATTTCGGAAAGCCGTGATGTACGTGTGATACTGGATGAGCTCCTGGGTCCTCAAGGTGCTTTTTTTGAAGTTGAGCCTTCTTCACGGTATTGTGGACCTTTTGAACATGTGTCGTTCTGGCAGTTAGCCAAGCGTGCTATGGCACAGGGAGATGTATTGTGTGGGTATCACGTTCGTGGTGTGGACGACACTGTGCTGAATCCAGGATCGAAAGACGTAGCGAAACGTTGGGACAACGTTGATATGATTGTGATCCGGAACGAAGATGATGACTTTACAGCACACGAATCGTCCTTTGTTCCTGTTGTTTCGGAGGATTTCGAGCGTACAACGCGTAGTCGACAAATGAAAGCGACTTTCTCCAGACAGAAACTTCTCGATGCTATTGTACAAGAGTCTGAATTAAGCACTTTTAGTGAAGTTGGTGGAGATGATGATCAAGCGACGATTATGCGCGCTCTGTACGCTTTTGACTCGGAAGAGGACGTCAGTGATGGGAATATGGTGGATGTGTTGTCCTCACAGAATCATCAAGTGAGTGTACGCGCTCTCGTTGCAGCAGCGAGAATCCTCGCGGACGCGTTGGAAAAAGCCGAAGCTAATCTTGACAAAAAAACCTAAATTTTGATTTTTGGCGATTTTTTTTAAGGTTAACCCTCTTACAGCAACATTTTTAAGACGAAGGTCCTCAGTTGCAAGGGTAATTTATTTTCTGGAGTCAATTGTTAGCTCACTCGTAACTGAAAGAAAACGGGATCGGCGCCTCCTCATTTCCGACTTGTGCTACAATAGTTCTCAGCCAAATGAAGATATGAACACACAGAAGGTCATTCCAGTCCTCGAGGAGTTTTCATGCATGGATGAGGCACCAGCAGATGTCGAAGTGGCTTCACCTGTTGCTAGAGCAATGGCGTATTCAGGACCAGTGACCCCAAAATCATCAACAGAATCTGTGACCCCAAAACCAACAGGACTTGTGACCCCAAAACAAATACAACCCAGTAGATCACAAACGCTGGCACGGATGCCGACCAGTCGAGCGGAGATGCTGGCCAAACAGAATCGAGCTATTGCTAAAATCAAAGCTCCATCCAAGAAAATTTCGACGTCTGAGTGGATCGCGTACCGAATCGATCAATACATTTCAACAAGAAGAGGACAAACAGCCACGTTGTCTTTATTAGGACTAGTGATGATGACAATTGGCGGTATTTTCTTAAAGATAGTACGACCAGCGACAGCAATAAAAGAAACCGTATGGGAAGCGTGGACGTATTTGGCGGATGCAGGTACACATACCGCTTTGGTTGACGAAGTAAGGACCAAATTTTGTGTTTTTTATGAATACTTACTGAAAAAATACTGAAATTATGGTTTATTTTGCCAGGGATTTCGTGTCATCGGCGTTATTATGTCCCTCGTAGGTATTTTATATTTTTCGGTCATTATGGGTTTCGTTGTCGATGGAATTCGAGCCAAGATGGATACTCTCAAAAAAGGCAAATCGAATGTTGCGGAGCAAAACCACACGGTAAGTAAACAATACGTTTGTATTAATTCTCTGCGGCAGTCTAACATGATTTTTTACTTCTCAGCTTTTACTAGGATGGTCGGACAAATCAATTTCTTTGATTCGACAAATTTGTTTGGCGAATGCAAGTGAAAAAGGAGGAGTTATTGTTATTCTTGCTGAAATTGACAAGGAAGAGCTCGAATCGGAACTTGAATCGCAAATGCGGAAGGAAGAATTACGCGGAACACGAGTTATCTTTCGAACAGGAAGTCCTTTATTATCTGTTGATCTGTTAAAAGTATCGGCTCATCGTGCGCGGAGTATCATTATCATGGCGAATTCATCCGGTGATGCAGATCGTTCCGACGCAGCTATTTTACGAACTGTTTTAAGCTTGAAAACACTACCAGAGGTAAGTTAGTGTGTTAAATGCTTGTTTAGGAGCTATTTTACGAACTGTTTTAAGCTTGAAAACACTACCAGAGGTAAGTTAGTGTGTTAAATGCCTTGTTTAGGTATAGGTACTGATCTAAATTGGACAAAATGTGTGTTTTGTTGCAGCTATCAGGTCACATTGTGGCTGAACTACGTGATATTGATAATGATCCTCTGTTACGACTCGTAGGCGGAGATGATGTGGAGATTTTGGTTTCTCACGATGTGATCGGACGTCTCGTATTAATGTCCGCACGAACTCCTGGACTCGCACGAGTATATTCAGCTCTTCTCGGGTTTGAAGGGAATGAATTCTACTTTAAAGAGTGGCCAGAATGTGTAGGAATTGCATTCGGCGGTCTTGCTGAGCGTTTTCCGAATGCAACACCACTTGGTCTTAAACGGAAGAATGGTGAGGTGTATATCTGTCCCAAGGCAGATATGAGAGTGGAAGAAGGGGACGAAATACTGGTGCTCGCAGAAGACGATGACACGTACAAAGCATGTCCTCCGGTGTTCGTTGAAATAGGCAAAGCGCCAGCTCCACCATCAAAAACTCCACAAAAAGAACAGATTTTAATGTGTGGTTGGCGTCGTGATATTCGGGATATGATTCAGTTGCTTGATGCTGTCGTACATCCAGGAACGGAGTTGCACATGATTTGTGAGGAACCAGTGAAGTTGCGTAACAAGAACTTACTTGACAGTGGCTTAGACATCGACGCGCTAAAGCATCTGCGGTTGGTACATCACTTGGGTAATACAGCAATCCGCAGACAGCTTGAAAGACTCCCTTGGAGCTCCTTCACGTCGATAATGATTTTGTCAGATCAGTCCCGTGAGACTGATATAATGCACTCCGACTCGCATTCGCTGGCTTCGCTGCTTCTGATCCGCGACCTACAAGCACGCAATCTACAAAGCATGAACGGACCTGAAGCAGTTCCCGAGTACTGCAAATGTATCAGTGAAATTCTGGATCCGAGGACACAACGTACAATCTCCACGAGCGCCACAATTCTCAAACTTTCCGAGTTTATTCAGTCGAACGAGCTCGTAAGCTGCATCCTCGCGATGATTTCAGAGAGTCGAGACGTGCGTGTGATACTGGACGAGTTGCTTGGTCCCAAAGGCGCGTTCCTTGAAGTCCTGCCATCCTCTCGATATTGTGATGTGTTTGAGAAAGTTTCGTTCTGGCAATTGGCCAAGAGAGCGATGGCTTGGGGCGACATTTTGTGCGGCTTTCAAGTTCGTGGAGCAGAGGACACGGTGCTGAACCCGGTAGGGAAAGACCAAGAGCGAATGTGGAACAATGTGGACATGATCGTACTCCGCAACCCGAGAACTGTCACTGTTTCTGTTGCTCGTAAAACATCGTTCGTTGCTGTGAACGCGGAAGACTTCGAGCGAACTACGCGCAGTCGGCATGTGAAGGACCAGCGGTCGCGTCAGCGGTTGCTGTCTTCCATCATCCCCGATCTCGGCAATATTAATAACGGCAGCAACGATGTTGAGCGGACTACCATTTTGCGGGCGCTCTCCTCTTTCACGGAAGATGAAGACGATGAAAGTCCGTCCTCATCTTTTGCATTCCATCGGAACCAACACGCCAGTGTTCGAGGCCTCATCGCCGCCGCCAGGATGCTGGCAGATGCGCTCGAACACGCAGAGAACACTCGAAGTATCAGCAGTGAAGCCTGTGACGACCTTGACGGCACCATCTCTGACTTCCTAGAGAGCAGCAATTTGTAACAGAAGAAAACAATTTTCAACATGTACAACATCAAAATGTAGCCATCTGACGTACTTGGTTACATTCGTACTTACTGTAGATTGATGTTGTACCACACCACATCCGAACAATCGAGAAAAAGACCCGGATCTGAGCGGTTTGCCAAATCCGATTGAATTGACTGGCTTAAAGTAGCATATTAGAGTAGCAGCCATGACGGACGCGACGGCCGAGGAGTTCAAGGCGCAAGGCAACGAGCTGTACAAGCGTGGGGACTACCAACGCGCCATCGACAAGTACACGCAGGCCATTGATGCCGCCCCCACCGTCGTGGCGTATTACGGCAACCGAGCGGCCGCGTCTTTCATGCTGGCTAAGCACAAGGACGTAGTGACGGACTGCAATCGCGCGATTGTGTTTGACCCGCTCTATATGAAGGGTTATGTCCGCAAGGCGAAGGCTCAGCTGGCATTGGTGGGTTTATTTTTAAGCTTTTGTCTTATTTGATGGCGACTTTTTTCCTTTTTTGTGTTAACATTTATGCTATTTGGGAATTTTTTCTGGTAGGGTGATAATGAGGCGGCAATGAAGACGTACCAGACTGGTCTGATTCGCGACCCAAACAACAGCACGTTGTTGAGCGAGAAGCGTCAGCTGGAGATGGCGCTGGACAAGCTGCAGCGCGGCAAGGAGCACCTCGCAGCGGTACGCAATGTTGCAGGACGCTATCGTGATTTTCTTTGTAGGGCGTGACTAATGTTATTTTTAACTTGCTTTTTGTATGAACAGGGCCGCTACTCACAGGCTGTGGGCGTCTTTGACGGTGCGGCACAAGTGTGCTCAGGCTCCAGTCAGATCAAGTTGTTGCGTGGAGAAGCGCTGATTGGCTGCGAGAGATACGATGAGGCTTTCGCCGTGCTCACGCAGCTCATGCGCACGGACTCTAGCAGTCCCGAGCTGCTCTTTCTACGTGCCAAGTGCCTGTATTACCAGGGCGAGTTCCCGAGTGCCATTAAGCACCTGCAACAAGCTTTGCGGTCCGACCCGGACAACAGCAAGTGCATGAAGGAGATTAAGCGGATCCGCAGTCTCGAAAGCAGCAAGGAGGACGCCAACAATGCATTTAAGGCCGGAAAGATGGCCGAGGCTGTTGAGGAGATTAAGCGGATCCGCAGTCTCGAAAGCAGCAAGGAGGACGCCAACAATGCATTTAAGGCCAGCAAGATGGCCGAGGCTGTTGCGATGTATACGGCGTGTCTCCAGATCGACCCGCAGAACAAGGCTTTCAACTCGAAGATTCACTGCAACCGCGCCAATGCGTTGTCCCGGCTGAATCGGCATGACGAGGCCATTAAGGACTGCGACAAGGCCATTTACTACGACCACGGCTACGCCAAGGCGTACCTCCGCAAGGCTGCGTGTCTGAAATCGCTGGGCAGCTTGGAGCACCTGGAGCAGGCGCTGCGCGTGTACGACCAAGCCTCAAAACTGGTGGGCGACGACGCCCAGCGCGATATTCAGAACAGCATTCGCCAGACCAAACTGGACATCAAGAAGGCCAAACGCAAGGACTACTACAAGATTTTGAACGTCGCCCAGTCAGCCACGGAAGCTGAGATTAAGAAGTCGTACAAGAGGATGGCGCTGAAGTTCCACCCAGATCGCCATGCAGGCAAGTCGGACGAGCAAAAGGCGGAGGCAGAGGCCGCCTTCAAGGATGTCGGTGAAGCGTACGCTGTGCTGTCGGACGCTCAGAAGCGCCAGCGTTATGACTCGGGCGTGGACCTCGAAGACCTCGACAGCGACTTTGGCGGAGGTGGCATGGGCGGCGGTATGAACGGCGTTGACCCGTCGCAGATTTTCCAGGTACGAAAGCACTTGAATACTTTTCTGTGCTGCTTTATTTTAATTGTTGGTTTGTAGATGTTCTTTGGCGGCGGTGGCGGCGGAATGGGTGGAATGGGCGGCATGGGTGGAGGCATGGGAGGTATGGGTGGAGGAGGCATGGGAGGTCAACGATACCACTTCGGCTAGAGAGCATTCGAGCGTGTAATGTTCGAGTACAAGAGTTTAAATACCAGCGTATTTGACGAATGAAGTAATAACTGGGAGTGCTTTTTATCATCGGTTTGTCACTTTCAACATTCTGTGTACCAGTACCGTATACGACAGAAAATGCACCCGTATAAATTTTGTCATGACATTACCGTATTCTAGGTGTTAAGTGTCCGGCGTTGTTAACTGTCACCCCCATATTTTGACCAATTAGGAAGTGTACAAGAGTTTAAAAACCAGCGTATTTGACGAATGAAGTAATAACTGGGAGTGCTTTTTATCATCGGTTTGTACAACATTCTGTGTACCAGTACCGTATATGACAGAAAATGCACCCGTATAAATTTTGTCATGACATACTTGGTACAGGTATTAAAATTTTGCAATGACAAAACAACGACCCTTTTTTTCATAGAGTGTTGTTTTGTCATATACGGTACACTTTTACTGTCTAACTCTCCTCCAGTCATTGCCTAATACATGTTACTTGATAACAATAATCAAACATCATCCTCCGTCATGTCCAGCGAAACATCAGTCAAGCGACTGCGAACGAACAAAGCAGGTGAATCGATCGACGCCTGTGACTCGCACTGTGTGAATGAGTACAAAGGCTTTGAAGTCCCAAAAGACAATTTCGCTATTGAACGGATTCCCATAACCAGCGTCTCACCTGAAGAGTTTTTTACCGAGTTTATTTGCACACGTAAACCAGTGGTGCTTACGGGATATTTACAGGACGAAGACTTTACGGCTCCCAACCAATGGTGCACTTCGGACGATCGCTTGACTGAACTTGCAGGCGAAACGAAGCTTACAGTGGAGCGTCGTGGAGATATCAAGGATAAATTCGGACGTGGAATTGCAGTCGAGATGCCTTTTCAGCAACTGCTAAAACTCATTTCTTCAGGAGATGAAATGCATTATTTGACGACTCAAGAAGTGGCTTTTGAAGAAGACGGTCGACCGGAGATTATGGCTCCGTTCATGAAGAAGCTGCAGAAGGATTTCCCACTACGTCCCAAACTCATGGGCCATTTGATCCCGCAGAATATCAACATGTGGATGGGGAACAACAAGCAAGGATCGTCTTCAGGGCTGCATCATGACCATCACGACAATTTATACGTTTTAATGAGAGGGAAGAAGCGATTTCGGTTATATTCACCGGCTGATGCTGACAAGATGTACGTTCGTGGACAGATTTCCCACGTGCACAAGAATGGATTGATTAACTATGTGGGGAAGGAAACGACATCGTACGGAGCTGAACCTGCGGCTGAGAGGGAGGCACTTGCTGCCATTGAGAAGAATGAAGCGGAACGAGAACTTGCACAAGCTGAAAAAGCTGTGGAGACTGGAGAGTCTGGAGCTGCAGCTCGGCTGGAAAAGGCTGAAGAACGACTGGAAAAGGCCATTTTTGGCGTTTTAAGTGCGGATAACAGTGGAGATGAAGACGAGTATGAAGACGGTGCTTTCCACTTTGAAGAGAGCGATGGCGAAGATGAGGAAAGCGAGGCTGAGGAGCTGGATGAATTGGCGTTGGATCCAGAGGAGGAACAGAAGACTGAGAAACGAAACGCTACTGAGACGGAAATCACGTTCCCCGTGAGTTTTAGTCAAGTGGATACACTCCGTTTGCGTGACGGAGAAGAAGCTCAACGTGAGTTGAATGAGGAATTTCCGAAGTTCAGGAAGGCGAAGGCTGCGTTCTGTGATTTGGAGGCTGGGGAAATGCTCTTCCTGCCCGCCTCCTGGTTCCACGAAGTTGAGTCGTTCGGCTCGGCTGTAGGTAATGGACATTTGGCTTTGAATTATTGGTTCCAGCCACCGGACCAACTTGCGGCCGAGTACTTCACCTCACCGTATTCGTCGCCGTTCTGGAAGCGCGACTGGGAACAGCGCTTCGAAGCTACACAAGAAAAATAAAATGATATATGCAAAAGCAGAGTACGTTTGCAGCTGTAACTTACAAACTCCAGGTAAAAGGGTCAACAATTGAGTCTGAAAGAATCTTCACCAGCTTACTACTAAATCTCTCTTCTACTTCGTACTTATGTTCACAGGTAATTTGAACAACAAGAGGTGATGTCAGGATAATATTCCGTGGAATTCGACACCAAATACGGTGCATTCTGTGCGGGGGCGGACATTTTAAATAGAACGCACAATACATGTATATGAGGAGAAATATAAGGCTGCTCACGAAGTACTCCTATTAGTGTCGATGGCGCTTGTGGCGAGAGATTGAGACGAACTACCGAGTCGGCTTATTCCGCAGTTTGCAGAGACTGAAACAGCACAAAAACACCAACGTATCGTGGCAAGACATCTGGCGCCACCAATTGAGAGCGGTGAAGCCACTGCTTAACACCAGCAAATGTCGTGTAGACTGATGGAAAGCGTGGATTCAGCTCATAGTAGGCAGCCGTGTCTTTAAATATCGGTGGCTGTGGCTCTCGAAGCGAAGACGCGTCCACCTTCATTTTATCACTGATATAACTCTCATAAAAGTCACAAAAATCCAAATATTCATTAGCCCAATTGGAAAATCAGAACTCAAGCTTGTTTTGAAGTTCTGAAGCAGCTTATCATCGTTAGAAACGTATGAGGGTCTGGCGCATCGCGGAGAGTAAATCTTTCGCAGACAACGGAGTCAGGACCTACTACAACAAACGCGCATTTCATGCCCTCCAGCGATGGGTTTTCATCCATCGCTTCGTTCAGCTGGCGATGTTTTTTTTCCTTGAACTTCATCTCGCTTTCAATCGTCATCTGAATGAAAGCCACGATCGTCTCGGAATCATCACTCCCACTTCGAAACGCTTTACACTTGGTTACTGCGTCGATGAAAGGAAAGAACGGGTAATTGGGGCGTGGTTACTGCGTCGATGAAAGGGAAGAACGGGTAATCGGGGTACCAGTATGTGTTTTTTTTTCAAGTGTGGTCAAGCAATCATAGCACGATGCCTCATCATCACCACAGCAACGAACGTTAGGCACCAGAATTTCGATTCTCTCGTACGTTGACCCTTCCCGCATCTTCAGCACGATTGGTTTGCGTTTCGTGAATGCTCCATGAACTGCGTTGTGAAGCAGTATTAATAGTTTGTATGCAACGCCATGGAAACCGGCACCAACAGATTTTGCATAATTGTAAGCATGTAGTAGTGTACTGTTTTCCCGGGTAGAAACCCAAAACTGAACACATGACGATGCGGGGACTGGCCCGCACGGAAAGTAGTCGAATGTATTGATGTAACTTCACCACTTGACTAGTGGGAAGCAAAAGATGAAGTGAGTTTGAGTTGGGGTCGCCAACTCTCACTCAATGCAGAGGGCATCCCTCACTGGCGTAAGCCATGTGAGAGGCAGTCAATCTGGTGTTATCACAGACTGAGAGACGGACCTGGGTGGACAGCTTCTACAACTGTTCTGACCCACCGAGGTCAAGCCCAAGAGGAACATGTAGCTCGACAAACACAATCCCATACAATTGGCCGTCACTAGCTGCCTGACCAATATTTAAAGAGGCAACTTCAATGTCCGGCTCCCTGGCGACTGTCATACATCTTGGTCATCTGTGATCACCTGTGATCCCTTCGCAGGGGTGTCCACGGACATGAACTGCGGTGGGAACAAGGTGAAACGCCTTGCATCCATTACACTGCCCTTGAAGCTTGGATCCACCGCAGCTCTTACTACTGAGTAGCACAGAACCCACGGCTCGAGATGTCACCGAAATGTCGGCTCGCCAAAGCTTCACTCCATGTTATGACGGCGAGTACGACGAGATCGACGTCCACTCCTTGTGAACGTTGATGGGCTCTGGGCGTCCTCTTGTGAGGTTCTGACCGCCACAGATGCCACGCCACCAACATTAGCTGCTTGATGGCGTCGTTTCCTACCGACTACCGGACGTCGTGTCGAGGTGTCGGTATCCGGAATTGCAGGAACAAACACTGTTGGGGCTTCTGCCGTCACGCTATGTTCTCCATCCCTACCAACGCGTTTCCAGTACGTATCCGGAATTGCAGGAACAAACACTGTTGGGGCTTCTGCCGTCACGCTATGTTCTCCATCCCTACCAACGCGTTTCCAGTACGGGGTCAACTCTTGGTCATCGGCTTGAGTCACATAGTTGCTGATCAGGACTCGAATCTCTTTGGCCAGGCTCAGTAAAGGCTCAAAAGAGTCCTCAATATTCTGCAACCCTTTCCAGCCCACGAGAATCTCATAGTCACCAATTTCCGCATTCCATTTGTGCTCTTTTAGATCTTCGACCGCGAGTAGAATTCCTTGGGCAGCAACATGCTTTCTTCAGTCACCTCTAGGCTGTCATCAGCGTATAGTTTGAGGCGCGAAGCGTGCACATCGGATTCTTCTCCAGTCACCAAATGTTGCACTCGAAAGGAATGGGCGTCAGCACGCACCACTCTATAGGGACCAATCCAGGTCACCTGTAACTTATTCCCATGTTGTTTCTCGTCAACCCGAGACCGCAGGACGAAATCGCCTACCGAGAAATTTACCATGTTCTCACCTCGCTCTCGCTTTCGGTTCAACAGGCGCTGTTTCTCTCGTTGGTATTTGACTGCACAGTGCATTTCCTGTATACTACTGCGCAGTTTCTCGAGGAAGGAGGCGATCTGATCGCTCTCGGGAATAGTCTGTAGCTCGTCCTTATCGGGCAAGTAGAATTCTTTCAATGGCGTTGGGCATTCCAGGCCCGTGAACAGTTCTACGGGGGCACGGTTGCCAAGAGAAAACACGGCCGTATGATTGAGGCTCGATTGTACCACTGGCACAAGGTACACCCAATCCAAGTAGTTGATCTTGTACTCCAGGATCATTGCTCGTACCACTTGTAGTATGTCCCGATTCACGCGCTCTACTGAGCCGTTGATCCAAGGGCAGTACGCAGGTGTAAATGACTGTTGCACTCGGAGTCGTCGAGATAGTTCCGCAATTACTTCGTTCTTGAAGTGGGTACTCTGGTCTGATATCCATTCCTGTGGGATACCAAATCGTGAGTGCCAAGCGAGCAGCGCTTCCGTTACCACGCGGCTGTCCGCTGTGTCGGCCACTACTAGTTCGCAGTAATGAGTCGCATGGTCTTTGAGGACCAGTAAGTATTTGCTGTTTCCGTAGCTCTTGCCCATGTACAGGAAATCGAAATGTAGGACTTCATTACGCGTATTGCAATCCACCGTTTCACCCCATGGCCTGGGAGCAATTGGTGGCCCGTGCGGTAGAGAATGGTTTCCCTGTTGACCGTGTGGAATAGTTACGCACTATTGTACATGCTTACGACGGGTGGCGACTGGAAATACGCGCTGACCCTCCAGCGAGCGTACCGCCAATGGAGGTGCGACTACGTGATGGGGCTCGCCCTAATAAATGCAAGCCTCGGAAATACCCGCCACACATCCGAGAATTTCTCCGCGAATTTAACGAACGCCTAGTTGAACTAGGACTCGTGTACGAAAATCCTAACTCTCGCTGGGCAAGTCCTGTCTTACCGATAAAAAATCGGTGGACCTTCTGGACCTGTGGATTATCGAGCACAAAATGAAATGACGGAAGTGATGGGGGCGGTTATGCCTATCCTATCGCTAGTCCTGGAAAATGCTAAAGGTATGAAACATTTCGGACTTGGCGGTTATGCCTATCCTATCGCTAGTCCTGGAAAATGCTAAAGGTATGAAACATTTCGGACTATTCGACTTTCTTAAAGGGTTCTGGCAACTGCCACTCGCCGAGCTTTGCCAAGAATTCCTCTCGTATATGACGGACGAGAAGATTTTCACCCCCAGGAGAGTACCCCAAGGTAGCAGCGATGCTGCTATTTTCTTTCAGAAAACGATGGAAGAATGTTTTTCGAGTTTGCTATATAAGCATCTATTGATTTGGATCGATGATTTGCTCTTATATGCGGACAATTTGGAGGTCTATTTGGAGAAGTTAGCTGAGCTGTTTTCACTTCTGAATCAATTTGGACTCAAGCTGAATGCCAAAAAGAGCAGTCTCTACCAGACAGAGGTTAAATGGTGCGGTAAGCTAATCAATTGTGACGGTGTACGACACGATCCTGAACGGATCGACACGTTACGGGCTATGCCATACCCTAAGACCGCCGCGGAACTCCAACAGTTTGTCTGCGCAATCAACTGGATGCACGAAAGCATCATTGACCAGGTGGCCCCACTACAGAAGCGACTGGATCTAGCACTGGCCAGCACCAAAAAAACGTACGAAACGTGCTGCTGCTGGAATTGACCTGGAGCTAAACGAAGAAGAACGTCAGGCATTTAATCCGTGAAAGATATGCTAGCAAATGCAGCTACATTGGATTTTCCGGATGACGCTACAACAACTTGTTTATTCACCGATGCATCCGACATCGGATGGTCCCTGATTGTGACTCAAGTTGCTGATTTCGACCCAAAGGTTGCTGCCACCAACCAGCAGCACCGACTCATCCAGTGCATGAGTGGAACGTTCACTGGCAGCCAGCTGAACTGGACTGTCATCGAGAAAGAAGCGTACCCCATTGTCATGACTTGTGACAAGCTGGATTACCTTCTGCTACGACCAAAGGCATTCCGAATGTACTGCGACCATCGTAACCTGATACATGTGTTTACCCCTCATGAAAGTGTGAAGAAGCACATAAAGGGCAAATTACTGCGCTGGTCCATGAAAATTATGAATTTTCGGTATATTGTGGAGCATGTCCCCGGGCCTGATAATGTATGGGCCGACATGATCTCTCGTTGGGCGGGGAATAAAATTCCTACAACAACAATAAAATGACTGAAAGCTGTCCGCCGTCGGACAGAATCAACTATATCAGTCGCCATCGGCCCGACACCATTACGACCCCTGGACGAGGAGGATTTCGTCTGGCCAACTCTTGTGGAGTTATTCGACACCCAATCTGAGTTCGAAGTACCCGCAGCAGCACAAAGGAATGCTGACGGGATACTCACCATTGACTCCAAGATCTGGGTGCCTGCTGAGGCAAAAAACCTCATACAGCGACTCTGTATAGTGGCACATTGTGGTGCCCAGGGACACCGTGGACAACATGCCATGGTGGCCCACTTGCGCCGCCTTTTCGCGATCGACCATCTCTCGGCTGTGGTTTCCTCGTTTGTGGGTCAGTGCCTGCAGTGTCTGCATTCCCGAGGGGGGAAGATTATCCCACTGCGGTAAAAATGTCCTCGTCACTGGACGTAGCTCCTTTGGGTTTGAAGGGCAACTCGTCTGCCTCCAGCTCTATCAAATCTCCACAGGTCTCATCATCACCACGATCAGCCAATCGCTGAAGTTGCTGGTCGACATTGATTCCCAGCATATTGATTCCCAGCTTGACGAGTAAATCGTGCCAACGATAAACTCATCGTCATCAACATCCCACAATTAAAACATCCACCGAGCCCATCGGTGGATGTAATAATTTTGGAGACTGGCCTTCGAATCGGCAGTCACCCACGCAGCTCCGAAAGCTTGGTTTCGGAGGTGTGTGTCCAGCTTTACTGCTTGGACACCAGGATCAGCTTTGCAAAGCTTCTCCCAGTAGGAATGGCCAATGACTGTGTAGTCAGAACCACTATCAGGACAGTAAGGTATTTCCAAAACCCCGTCTAGAGTCACCATACGTTCTGTCTTCAGGATCATTTCACCCAGACGCTTGATACGGGCTCTCTTCACGTTCTTGGCTTCACGAAGGCGCTTGAA
>JAIKVB010000228.1:0-34999 GCA_024679045.1 Phytophthora brassicae | reverse complement strand
ACGGTCGTAGAGCTGCTAGAGGTCTCACTGTAATTGTGCACAATATTTGGTGGCGCTGTATCCTTGTTTTTGTAATTGAGCACAATATTTGGTGGTGCTTTATCCGTGTTTTTGTACCAAACTAAAATACTAAAATGAGCAGTGGTGCGCCTACCACAACGGTGAGCCTACATCAACGCCAATTACGGTATCTTGAATGGTCCACGTGTCATGCGAAAGGGCTTTAAGCACGGTATATAGTACTGATTTTCTGGTATACTCTAGCTTATATGTTATGGATTCCGGAGTCTCCGGAATAATCTTCGTATTAGAAGGGTTAAAGCGCGAAAATTGCCTTCTACCCGCGAAAGGGTTAAGACCCCTTTTTCTACGTTAAGCGACCTACTGCTAAAGCCGATATAATCCAGATGATCATATACTACGTAGTAGTACTATTAAAAACAAAGAAAATATTGTATTCCGTTTTAAATCTTCTCGAATTTCCGCATATTTAGGCTCATTAGCCCCGCAAAACACCAAGAGAAGCTTCATTGACTTTTGCTGGAATGTTAGGAACAGTGGACGGTGGTAACACTGGTTTTAAACCGAGTGACGAAGTAACGGGAACTTCAGGAGCAGCCCAATTAAGCCAAGCTCTGATCACAAATATCACATGTTCACACGCTACAATGAAGGCAAGACGCTCAAGATCCGTCCACGTTGGTAGGAGCTCATCAAGCTCATAAGTCCATACAAGAGCACAATTAACGACAACAGCCACACCAGAGAAACTCACAAGCACTTTCTCCCAAACGCCAATACCTCGTGCATGCTGAGCAATTGGTCGTTGGTAGCCATGTCGGTTCACAAGTTTCAGTAAGTCGGAGCGACTCTCCATAGTGTTATTCAGCCAAGCGAAGGCTGCAGCTAGCGGGAAAATTGGACTGTAGAGAGTCACATAGCCGAATTGTACCATAAGCTCCTTGTAGTCTGTAAAGCTGTCACGGTACGTAACTTGTCGTTTTTGCATCAGAATTCGCGCTAATCTCTGTTCAGTAGCAGCTTGAGCAACATCCACCTGTTCACGTTCACACTGGGCTCTTAATTGCGGCATCGAGTTCTTTTTCTTCTCAAGACGCTGATTTTCTTCATTCACGTCACTTTGAAAGCTCTCGAGACTCTGTCGACGTCGCCTTTTATCCGTTCACGTTCACACTGGGCTCTTAATTGCGGCATCGAGTTCTTTTTCTTCTCAAGAAGCTGATTTTCTTCATTCACGTCACTTTGAAAGCTCTCGAGACTCTGTCGACGTCGCCTTTTATTCTCCGCTGTAACAACTTGTCCACCTACTGAAACTGCGAGTGGTAGTCCAACTTCCTTGAAATTATCAAGTAACTGCGTTGCTACCAGTAAAATCCACAGTCGCTCCCGAACACGATCCAGTCGTCGAGCGTAAAAGGCCAAAAACCATAAAGACGCATTGCTGTTTACGAGATGGAACGGCATTCGCTTTGCTACCAAATGAGCTTCGTGTTCATCAAGTGTCCGGTAGTTTTCAAACTCGGTGAGTTTACGTGCTAGTAACTGGTACAAATTGTCCATAGCGTAGATGATCACCGCATTAATTACACTTGGACCATGGGAAGCAAAGGCACATACAACTACGTCGTTACTTGGTATCCGAATATCAGGAACATAAGCCCAATATTCAGTGTTAACGTCCATAATATCTTGCTCCTGTTGAGTCCACGCCTGGGTACAACTGTCACTAAAACGCGCTCGTAGACGCTCTGAAAGTACATGTAGTCCAACTACATAACCCCCAACTAAACAGCACATAGAAACCAGCAGTGGAATAGCCAAAAGTTGTCGTAAAAGTCGCTTATGATGTGGGAAATCGAAGCAGCGAGCTCCAGTCACTGGATCCTGCATCCACTCGCCTTTAAATTGTTCTCGTGTTGTAGCATTTAAACAAGACAAAACTCCATCATATCCCCAATTAAATTCAACTTCTCGTTGTCTTCTTCTCCACATATCAGTAATAAGTGATGTTCCAATAGCCACAAGAATACAATGCACTGTATAACTAGGTGCTAAGTTCAACATCCCTAGTACATGAATCAACAGTCCATAAACACTGGGAAATATCAGCATTTTTGTATAGAACGCCAACCAAGCAAAATACATAGCAATTCGAGGTCCAAAATACGCGTAAATATCCTCCAATGGTGGAAGTTCAAGTGGTCCCCATCTCCGTGTCAATTGACGTCTCGCTTCGTCTCGATAAAGTGGGTACAGAACACAATTTTGAAGTCCTTTGGTAGTCATAACTTGTGGCAGTAGCTTCTCTCTCGCACCTAGTAGCATTTTTCTTATTCCTTGTTCTTCATGTCCTTGATCATGTAAACAAGCCACATCGAGCTCGAGTTTAAGCTCAGTGAGAATTAATTTACACAGTCGTTGACATTGAGCCGCCCCTGTGAGAGGTGTGACATGACTCCCATAGTCTGGATGTTGAGTAACCCATGGAGCTAATTGGGTGGCTACACGACCAGCCCAGGCGCCTCGTTCGGTGACATTTTGGTCGGGAACTTCACAGCCAATGGTGATTGCGTAAGCTTGTGTCTCGCTCTTGTGGATAGAAATTAGTTCCGAGTCGGGCGTCTGGAGCATGTGAACAGAAACGCGACATCCAGCAGCTTTTAACGCGCTGGCTGTGACTTGAACAACCGCGTGAGCGTCCTCCAGCGTCTCCTGGGGGACATCAGTGGACAACTCCACGTAGAGACAAAAGTCCGCCTTGTCCTGTCTTTGTGTACGGGCGAATCGCTGCAGCTTCAAGTGACTGGCAGAAACTGATGGCGCGAGGATCTCCACGGGGCTGCGACGGCGTTTACCGCTTGAAGAATTAATAACTGGCTGTTGATTCTCTTGGACTTTTCTAGACTTTGAGAGACGATGAAGAGACGAACGCAGCGGTCGCGTGAGCACTACAGGAAGACGGCGACGAAAAGACTCGGACAGTTGCACGCGTGGCTCAAGAGGGCGGCTACTCATGACGGAGAATGCCCGTCGCCGGGATATTTTTTGCTTTTGAAAAATGACGTTTGGTTAGAAAATGGCATTAGAAAATGGCGTTGGTTGGAATTAGAAAAATACGTTTGGTTAGAAATAGAAAATGACATTTTGTCAGAAATAGTTGGTTAGAAATTGGAATTTTTATTTTGGTGTTATGTTAGAAATTAGGTTTGGTTAAAAAGTGACGTTTGCTGTTTTGCATACAGATTTTCTCTTTAGTGACATAGGGATAAATTTAGCCATCTCTGTCGAAAAAACCTGAGGATTGCCCCGACCGTACTCAGCAATGCCTGATGCCCGAGGAAGGACCTGAGAGATGCTCGAGCAGAGGGTGTTCAGGCTTGAACTTGAATGCTGTCGACCGTGTGTGCCTTCCATGTTCTCTCCTTGTTAGAGTACCGGTATTGTGAAACGCCAAAACACAGCGTCTTCGCTCGCCCACGACAGGTTTTCCACAGACTGAACATTGTAGTTCTGCGTGGGTTGCTGCTAGGCATCCATCCAGTTATTACTCATGTCATCGCTAATAAAACGTTTAGTCCCGCGCTTAGACCACCAAAACTCCCGTGTTAGCGCAACTGGATTATGTTTTCTACTCCAGTACATGTAGTATAAAGGTTGAAAAATGCGCCTCACGAACTAGTGGCGAGCGATAATTCCCTTCACTCTTCTTCTCGTATTCTAGGGGGGGTAAACGCCAGCTTTGTGGCGAATGCTTCGCTCAATTGACTAAGCTGGCCTCGGCTACGGTTGAACTCCTTCGCTGCAGCAGTCTTTATCTCTCTTTAAACAGTTTTTGATCTTTTTGACCAAATAAATTGGCATCAGCTGTGGGATTTGCATGATCATCTCGGCTGCTACTGAGGAAGAGCAAGCGGTACAGTTTTAATACATGTATCCGATTATCAATATCACTGATACTGATGCTGCATGTATTAATACTGACACTACCGGTATTAATATCACCATCGCCTGACGTACTTCAGAGCCACAGACGTCCCATCATTTTTAATCAAGCATCGCGAGTACCACCGTCTCACGTGCACGGCTCAGCGATAAAGTCTTCGTCTCAACTTTACCGAACGAGAAGTAATAATAACAAGATCTGCAGACAAACTTACCAACTTGTAGAGTTCTAGTAACGATATTGTGTATTTATAGTACCTGTACAGGTAGCTCGTTAGTGTGTAGGAGACTAGAAAGTCGTGCTGCGGCAAATAAAAGAACGTAACTTTCACTTCCCTTAACGATGTATCGACGACTGCTTGTGGCGGTAAGCCCGGGTTTTGTCAGCAACAGATGATGGTCATCGATTGACAGATTGCTTTGTCCAAGGCTTTGCACTATTCCCCATCGTTTCGTGGTCCCAAATGTCTGCAATCTGTGGCTGAAGTGAAGAAGCTTGTCAGCTTTACGAGCTGCACAGAACGAAATACACTTTGACTTTCTCCGTTTTAAGCAGCAAAGTTGCTGAAGAAACCACAGCAACCATTGTGCCGATACTTGAGGAACCGAAAGACACAACGCCAAGCAGGAAAATCGACTTGCTAGGACCAACTCCATGGACTAATTCTGCCTGTTCTCCTCGTAAAAGTGAATGGCATCTTGACATGAAATCCCCACAACTCTATGAAGGTGGTGCCTTAAGACAAGGTGGTCAGGTTGATATCTGGAAACGGAACTACATTGGGCTGGTTGTTCAGTATGCAGCGGTGGGTATGATCTTTGGCACTTTACCTGGAACCATCTACCCGTTCCTCTTCAACTACCTCAACATGGAAGGCACACAGGTCGTGTCTGCTACGATTCTACTCAACATGCCGTGGTCTTTCAAGTTATTCTTTGGATTAATTAGTGACTGCGTTCCTATCTATGGATATCGACGTCGTCCGTTCATGGTAATCGGTTGGGCGTTGTGTTTTTCAATGCTGGTTATTATGGCGTGTATGGATGCTGGTGCTCCCTATTACCCTGACAACAAGTACGCGACAATGGACATTGATGAACTGACACCAGAACTCGTTGCGACTTTCAACGAGTCTGCTCACCACGTAGGTGGGAAATTTGTCACTCTTATGATGATCGCAGCCATCGGTTACGTTGCTGCTGATGTCGCTGCTGATGCTATGATGGTTGAAGTCGCTCAGCGTGAACCAGAAGCTACACGAGGGTACACCCAGACGACAATTTACATGGTTCGAACTGCATTTGTGATGATCTCCAGTATCCTCACAGGGATGGCTTTCAATGGGAAAGACTACGGAGGAGACTTTGATTTCTCACTCTCTTTTCCGCAGCTTATGCTGGTTCTCAGTGTTTATTGCCTTCCCGTGATCCCCATTTCGTGGTATTGTATCAAGGAAGACCCTCACCCAGGCGTTATATTCCGTGACTACTTGGCTGAACTTTGGCATCTTGTTCAAATGCGACCAATGTACCAAGTTATCGCATACAAATTTCTAGCTGGTATTTTCGAGAATTTCGCTGTTACGTGCACAGATCCAATGCAGTCGTATTGGGCTCAAGTTACGCCACTAAACCATAAAATTATGGCAGTTGTGGGGAATGGAGTCTTTGCAGTTACTCTCTTCTTCACTGGTAAGTATGGTCTTCACTGGAATTGGCGAAAAATGCATGCAATCACTATCGTATCAATGACAATAATGGATTTTATTGTAACAATACTCACAACATGGAAGATCATTCGTAACCAATGGTTCTGGTTGGGAGTACCTGTAGCGGAAGCTCTTCCCAATGGAATTGCTTTCGTGATCGCGACTTTCGTGATGGTGGAACTGGCTGGTTTGCAATCACTATCGTATCAATGACAATAATGGATTTTATTGTAACAATACTCACAACATGGAATATCATTCGTAATCAATGGTTCTGGTTGGGAGTACCTGTAGCTGAAGCTCTTCCCAATGGAATTGCTTTCGTGATCGCGACTTTCGTGATGGTGGAACTGGCTGGTGAGGGGAACGAAGGAGCTGTGTACGGTCTTGTGGGATCAATCTCCAACATTGCAATTCCTCTCGCTGGCACATTGACGAAAAATGTTGGAAGTCAATTCGACGTAACCAACGCTGACATTGCCGAAGATTCATCTCATGTTCGCTGGGAAGTGACGTACGTTCTTATTATCCGCTACTCAATGAACCTGGCTGGACTGCTATTCCTGCCATTGCTTCCTCGTCAGAAAGCCGAAACACAGCAGCTCAAAGTCAACGGCGGGTCTAGTCGTATTCTAGGAATCGTGACAGTATTGTACTTTGTGGTTTCATTGGGATGGACCGTCATGGTAAATGTCATGAGCATTTACCCGTCAACGTCGTGCCTAGCGATAGCTGGCGGTCCTGGCTGCAGTAACCATAGTGATATCCACTAGAATTGTATTGTGGTATTGCAATGTATTGAAATATTAAGTTTTAAGAGTCCAATTTATTTTAGTACTTAGGCGATTATTGCACTTAGAGCCGTTAAAAACAGTATGGAAATTGCTGCAACCTTATGCAAAATAAACATCTGAATAATTCAGTTTTGAATTCTATGCCAGCATGGTAGAGCTGTTCCAGGTGGTGCACCTTATGGATAGAGTTCACTCCCTTCATACACCAACAGTGTAGCTTTCATTCTGCCATAACTCAAGTGCAAACCCGCACTCCATTTCATCTCTCGAAGATACTTCTCCACCGTTTCAAAATGAACCACCAATTGAGTCATGACGATGTCAGTTACCTACAACACACAATGCCAGTAGAGCTTTGGGACGAGAAATTAATCCCATTTCTCACGTTGAACGAAGCGGTGGCGTTGGCAGAACTCAATCGATTCTTCTACGACATCGTGCACGAACACATTCAACTTCGAGCTGAAGCTTCTCTCATCTGTACCATTCCAGACCTACTTCTTGTGTTGAGCAAGTGGCACAACCTACGCAACGTGGCTTTCCAACCTGTCGGAGATGATCCAGAGAGTGGGAAACGACACGTAAATATTTACTACAACGTGAATGCTACCGGTAACCTCATCATTGACTACGTAAGTGAACCAGAGCCTGAACCTGAACCAGTTGACGAGAGCTACACGGACGAAGATGGAGTGAACATACCACTGCGGTACAGCTGCCCAAGTGTACTTCAAAACTGCATCCGAGTCGGTGGCAGCAGTCAAGTAAAGCGATTGAACTTGTCAGGCATTAAACGCGTGGATTTATTTGATGGAGTAAACTGCCTACGAGAGCTTGGATTGAGTGGCTGTAGTCAGATCGACGGACTCCACTGGTTATCAGGTATTCGTGAGGTGGATCTGAGCTATTGCAGTTTTCTAGAGGATATTTCGTTCCTGAGCTACTCACAACACGTGGACTTGTCCTACTGCCATGCTGTTACTGATCTCTCACCACTAAAACATTGCAAGTCAGTTCAACTCAATGTGTGTCGAGGAATCAGCGATGTGAGTCCTTTGAGTCATGTACGTCACCTAAGTCTGCGTAATTGCCCAAGTGTAAGCGACGTAAGCTCACTAGGCAACGTATACGAGTTGAATCTGGGTGGCTGCGTGAACGTGAGGACCGTCAACTCGTTGGGTTCTGTACACGAATTGAATCTCTCAAGCTGCATCAATGTGACTGATGTGAGTGCTCTCGGCCAAGTACACACTTTAAAACTGCGCAAATGTTCGGGTATTATCGATGTATCAGCACTAGGAGATGTCCAGGACTTGGATCTCACAGGATGTGTCAACGTCAAAGATGTGAGTGCTCTAGGACGAGTACCCAAGCTCCAACTCGCTCTCTGTAGACACGTGAGTGATATCTCTGCGTTGGGTACTGGCGTTCAGGAACTTTCACTAAGACAATGCGACTCAATAACAGATCTCTCTGCACTACGAGCAAGTTCCAGTCTACGTGATCTCGATCTCTCTGGTTGTACAGGGTTTGCAAGCTTGGAGCTGCACCATTTGCCTCCTCTAGATCGTCTTGTGTTGTCTCGATGTACTCAACTGATAACACTCGATGGTCTCCGTCACATTTGCGAACTCGACGTGAGTTTCTGCAAGAATTTGCAATCACTGGGATCGACTCTGCGTCAAATCCACACTATCGTCACGTACCGTTGTGAAAAGCTCCAAGACATTCAAGTGCTGGGAATGTCAGCTCAGTACCTCACAAAAGTGAATTTATCTGGCTGTACTCGAATTAGTGACATCAGCTTCTTAGCAGGAGCACAAGACGTCGATTTGCGGTTCTGCGATGCACTTGAAGACGTTCGTTCACTCGCTCAAAGCGCTCGAATCGTGAAACTCGCAGGCTGCTCTAAACTCGTGGACGTGGCACCTCTCGCATTCGTTCGAGATCTCGATCTGAGTTATTGTTCTCGTCTTCAAGACGTTTCATCGTTGAAAGCAGTTCACACACTTTCATTACGTCATTGTCCAAATATTAGAGACGTGTCTGCGTTAGCCCGAGTTCACACACTAAATCTCTCTGGGTGTGTCGAGCTTGAGGACGTGTCAGCATTAGGAAATGTACACCAACTCAACTTGTCGGACTGCTGTAAGGTGAAGGACGTCAGTATGCTTACGGGTGTTCGAGTGCTGGACTTGCGCTACAATCGGAACAACATTTTGGTATTGAAAAGTGCCGTCGCGAAATTGCGTGTGCCAATCATCCGCATTTAGAGATTTCAAAAAGTACTACAGTAATACTGTAATACTACCGGTACTAACACGAGATGAAACATTCATATTAACACTCATTTGATGTACTAGTAGTATTTTGGTTGCGCATTTGAGAGCCACCCATATTTCAGATTAATAAACGGCTTAGTACTCATTCTCAGATTCACCTATCTGCTATTTCAATAACTACTACTTTGAAGAACTACACAATACTAGCAATAGCAGAGGAGTGAATCCGAAAATGAATACTAAGGCTTTTATTGCTACTACAATATTTACTACTTCGAGGAACTACATATTAATAAACGGCTTAGTACTCAATCTCAGATTCACCCCTCTGCTATTACAATAATTACTACTACGTAGTACTTCGAAGTACTATCCCTCATCTTTTACATCGCTCTGCTGTTGATTCCTTCCAGCTACGTCTCGTCGCCATGCACTCTGCACTTAGAGCGTCGATGGTGGGTATTGACGCGATTGTCTACCGGTACATACTGTTCCTTTTGAGGCAGCGCTGCATAAGCCTATCCGAAGCGCTGGTTCTGAGATACCTCCGGCTGGAAACCCTCCTGCAGGAAATACTTTTCCACAGCGTCCGCAACCCCACGGCCCTCGTTAATAGCCCACACCACCAGAGATTGTCCACGCCGGCAGTCCCCAGCAGCAAACACGCCCTCCTTCGATGTTTGGTAGTTGCCATATGCTGCGCGGATATTGCGACGCTGGTCCACCTCCAGGTCTAGAGCCTCGGCAATCTTCTGCTCCGGGTGCACGAAGCCCATGGCAAAGAGCACCAGGTCGCACGGAATCTCCTCTTCTGTGCCCGGGATCTCTGTGATCACGTTCGTCACGGGGTCCTTGTTGCCTAGGATAGTCACCACATGGGTGATCTCATTGTTCTCGTTGCCCTTGAACTCCTTGGTCACGCGACTGTACTTACGTGGGTCCTCACCAAACACGGAACGCACTTCAGCGTGGCCATAGTCCACACCGAAGATACGCGGGTACTCCGGCCAGGGGTTCTGCGGGGCTCGCTGAACAGGAGGCTCTGGGTTGTGTTCCAGGTTCACCACTGACTTGCAGCGGTGGCGCATGGACGTAGCAATGCAGTCCGTGCCCGTGTCACCGCCGCCAATGACCACGACGTCCTTGCCCTCGGCCGTGACAAAGTTGCGATCCCATCCGCTCTGCAACTTGCCGTCCACCGTCAGTAGTAGCCGCTTCTGGTTCTTGGTAAGGAACTCCATGGCGAAGTGAACGCCCTTAAGGTCACGGCCCGGAATGTCTACGTCACGCGGAACGGTGGAGCCGAGCGCCAGCACAACCGCGTCGTTGTCGGCCTCAAGCTGCTCGACGGGCAGAGAGACGCCGATCTCGGCATTGGTAACAAATTCAATGCCTTCCGCGCGCAGGAGATCCACGCGACGGTTCACCGTCTTCTTCTCCAGCTTCATGTTGGGAATGCCGTACATGAGCAGGCCGCCCACACAATCCTCACGTTCATAGACCGTGACCTGGTAGCCCTTTTGGTTGAGCTGGTCGGCAGCCGCGAGACCTGCGGGGCCGGATCCCACCACAGCAACGCGCAGGCCGTTGCGGCGCGGGATGCGGGGTACGATCCATCCTTCCTCGAAAGCGCGATCCACGATAGCGTACTCGTTGTTCTTAATAGTGATGGGGTCGTCCACGAGGCCTGCGACGCATGCAGATTCACATGGCGCGGGACATACGCGGCCAGTGAACTCAGGAAAGTTGTTGGTCTTGTGCAGGCGGTCGATGGCCTCCTTCCATTCATTGCGGTACACGAGCTCATTCCATTCAGGGATGAGGTTGTTAACGGGGCATCCGGTGTTGGTCTGGCAAAAGGGCGTGCCGCAGTCCATGCAGCGCGCGGCCTGGATCTTGCGCTCCGTGGGGTCGCGGCGACCCGAGTTGATCTCGTTCCAGTCGTGCACGCGCTCGTTCACATCACGGTATGGGTCCGCCTCTCGCTTGAACTCGATGAAGGCGCGTGCGCTGTCGATCTCGCCCTTGGAACCGTCGCGTTTGTCGAACACGGGCTCGGCAGCGACGGCGTGGGAGGATGCGGCTCGACGCAGCGCGCGGGCGGAGGAAGAGGAGGTTAGACGCTGGCGCACGACGGTTTGCATTTTACAGGTGCTCTAGTTTGTTTCTTCTTCTGAGGCGAGTGCGCGCGAGCGAGTAAATTGCGGAATGACAGAAGCTGAAGCGAAGCGGAAGGCCAACGTGGAGTGGAATGCTCATTCGGTGGTGTTAAAACCGCCCAGCATAATGCATAGTATTAAAGTTATAAGGATATCAAACATTAAAGAGGGCTTAGTATAGTTTAAGCTTTGCTGCATAGAATCAATTGACAATGATCTATCGTGTTACAAGAATGATGCTAAGGAGATTATCAGGATTGATATTCAAAAGCGTCTCCAAAGCACTGGTCTATGCGCAATAGCTCGTTTATTTTTATGAGCACCTCGTATCATTTCTCGCAGGTCGGACGTGGACCGTCGGAATAGAATAACTGTGCGACGTCGGCCCGTTGCTGATCCCTTGTGTATATATAGTCGTCTAATTTGAAAAGAATACCGGAAATTCAGTGTTTTCGTGCGCTGGCAAGTCCGATATACTTGCTCGACAGGCAATCGGCTACATGACCTGCATAAGTGCATTGCCCGCTATTCATATGAGGTTCAAAGGTGCATGAAAAAAGAGAGGCAAATGAGGATGCTTAACTTGGATTGGACAAACACGGTCGAATTTTAGACTGCTACCACCGATCTACGCCAAATAACACACTTCTTGGACCCATTTTTCCGTGTGACTTTCATAGCAACACAATGTTGGTCCCCACCCGGTACAGTACATGAGAACCTTTGGTCTTGATCCCTTCCGTTCACCTTCGCACCTCATAGTAGAATCCTCTCACACAAAGCCTCAGCACAGCAACCCGATCCGCTCCGTCCCATGGCAATAAAAAAGGCTGATTTTCCAGTTTGTCACGATGGCTACGACTTTAAAGTCTTCATTGTTTTGTACTTGCTGCAGTCCTGTACAAGTTACCTATAGAGCTACCTAGGCTACGCTGTGCACCATAATACAGTACATATACTTAAATTAGAGGTACTACCGTTGCTTAACCCCTCCTCTCCAGTGACCACTACCACAGCTCAGTCAACCAGTTGTGAAATTCATCGTGAATCCCATCGCGCGAGCGCAACAACAGCCCTTGAAGTTGAAGTCGTTGGTTGTCGTCAGCTCCACTCTCTGCAAGAAGCTCGCTGGACCAATCGACCTCGACCGTCGCATGGCGCAGCTGGCTCATCGAAATGGCCTGTCACGGTCCTTTTGCTTCCGAACTGCAACTGGCTGCGTCAATAGACCAAATTCTGCCTCGTCACGTGCGATTCACTGGTTGAAGCAGATCCACTCGCGATGGTGAAAAACAATAGACGGGGAGCGAGCACTTGAACTTGGCTGCTCCCGCTTGAACATGGCACCGGAATTCGGCCCAGTCGTGCGTTCGACTGCTGTCCGGCTGGCACTCGAGCTCCGTACATCTTGCAACGGTTGCAACTTGCAGGGATCCGTCCGCTTGAAGATTCGGACTTGGCATGCTGCAGCAGCAGGGTACAGTACAGTAAGCTTGGTGCGGGGCTGCAAGGAGTACCTATACATTTGTGTCCATGTAGGCTTATCGCTTATTGCAAAATGAATTGCTAACCTAAAAAGTATGAGCATCATAACATTCTTACAGAAGGAAGAAAGTATACTCTGCACGTGGTCCGTAAACCGTGTTGTTAGCTGCCTCGTCGCGTTTTTACGATGTGATTGAAGCTGCAACTGCAACGATAGACGCGTCAAGATGTGGCGCTTGCAGTTGAGTTGCCTTCCTACAGTTCCTACAGTTCATTACGAGACGAATCACACGTGGACACACTAAACTTCCCTTTCATTTCCTGTTTAAAATACTTCAGTAGTAGTATCAACACGACGATATTTACTACACTCTAAAACCGCCAAACTATCGCATCGTGTTCATCATGGTCGCGTTCTGGTTGGTCATGTTGTAGGCCATCTCAGCCTGCATCTGCAGCTCAAGCATCTGATTGTACAGTCCTTCGCGTGTAGCTGGTCGTCGCTGAGCTGGCAAGGGAGGCGCATTAAGGTCAGCAGTCAACTTCATACGCTGTCGAACCAGGAACTGTTGCTGCTGATACTGTTGTTGCTCCAACTGATGTTGCTGTTCACTCTGGTAGGACGTGAAAGGTTGCGAAGGAAGCTCACTCTCCATTAACGCCGGCATCTTTCGGTCAAGCGGAACCATCGCAGTACTAGGCCCAACGGAGTTGTAGAAACTATCATCAAGATCGGATTGCAGCGACGAAATGGAACTGGACTGGTACAATTCAGCGTATTCCGAGTCAGTGAGCGATATGGTCGATACAGACGCACTGAAGACGTCCTGTCTGGTGTTGCTGCCATTGCTGAGGTTTCTGTTACGGCCGTCGTCTCTTGAAACCTTTCGCTTCACAGGCTGCTGCTCAAGTTGCTCGCCAGCAAACGGTGACTGGTCTTTCACCATAACTATGCACATTTTACAGCAGGAAACTTTAAGTTTACCTTTGTGTGAAAATGTCACCTTTCGGATACGACACTTGCTGCAAATGACAGCACCACATGTCTGGCAGTTTGAATGCGACGACAACAAACCCGACTTGGCTCGGCAGATCGAGCAATGATTGCCGCTCTGATTCTTGCTACTAGCGCCACGTAGAGCTCCTGATTGCTTGGCCACCATGGCCGAAATCTTCTTCGCCTCCGCACCAGCCAGCCACGTAGGGAGGTTGAACAACACTTCCATGGCGTTACGGTAGTCACCAACGCCCCCAGCAGTCAGTACATCAGCTGAAGAATCGTATGCCCCCTCCATAAACACTTCAACTTGATCAACGAGTTTGCCAGGTCGGAAGATGAAGCAGAAAGACATGTTAGTACGCACGATCGAGTTGTCTTCGAAATGCGAACAATTGCGGACAGGAACTGACTCCAGCACGTGGTAGCCGTAACGATGGCCATTAGCGTCCACCGATACGCCTACATACTCCATATAGCAACAGTCTCGGTTACCCCCCACTGTACGGGACAATTTCCACTTCAGTCCAAGGTATGACGCGCGTGTCTGGCGAACCGTTTTCAATACAGCGCAATCAATGAGCGAATCATCTCCTAGGAAAGCTGAGAGCGTCTTCATTTCATCAGATGAAGCTTGGTAAAGTCCATACACCAAGTCGTCTACTGAGCCATCGACGACGCCGTAGCCGATCACCATTGGCTGAATGCTCTTGCGACTTGGTTCACCGTCATCTGAAGAACGTGTGGACACGGACAAGTTGCCACCTTCATCATATCCGGAACTACGAGAGCTCCCAAGACTCATTGACGGACGAGTCCGTGTCGAATTCCCATGCGAACTAGCAGTACCTGACATTGACTGGCTTCCATCACCCGCATACAGTCCGCTCTGTTGCGCTGAGTTTTGTGTACTGCGTTTCCGATAGCAATGCAGTCGTTCCTTGGATTTGGCCAGTTTCCACGTGTGTTTGTCGATCATATTGCGTCCGTCTTTGACGTAGTGTTCCAAGTCTCGTTTCGTCTCTCGGACGATATCACTAGCCAGCGTTCGATAGTTCTGCACTTCCGTAGGCTGCAGTTCGAAGTTGGCAAAGTAGCCCGCAGGTAAAGGAAAGCGAAGGTGCATAATGGTTGTCGACACGGTCAGTCGGTTGTCAAAGTCTCCACTATTTTGTCTTAAAGTCTCCTTTATCACGAAATTCCTAAATGACAGGTAGGCGAGTCAATTGTGAAGTGACAGCACTTAAGGCACGACAGAGAGGGAGAAGGGAGAGAAGCAAGTCCACTTGATGCGACTGACCTGGCTCGAGAAGCAGAAGGCCAGATGGAAAACCACACGACCTGTGTCCAGCTGTGTAGAAAGCTGGCGAATGACAGCTGAATCTGCTTGAGGCGAATGTTGACTACGTCCTGGGGACAGTATACTCTATCACAGTGTCATCCACACGCAATCGTTGGTAAATGAGCCCAAAAGCTCGCTTGCTGACAAAGTCCACTCATGAGTGCATGAAACATGTCGTCAAGTTGTTTTTGCCGTCTTGTGCACTCAAGCCGTTTTAATTGCATGTATGGCGGAGCGAACTGTTCCATTTGGCTTTCCCAGGGTAACTTATACGAACTATAAACATTTGACCAGCGGGTGGTGTACCTATAAACAACATATACATTACTATTTATTAATACACTTTTAGGCGGCTGGGGAGATGAGCATTATTATTAATTACAGAAGCCAACGGATGCAGCATCCGACTATGACGACAACTGTCCTCAGATGTAGCGACCAGATGAATCAAAAGAGTGTTTTTTCATGGTCTACTCTCTTCGGTGGACTTGACGCTCTTGAAGACCATCGACCGTGGATGTAAAAAAATGTGGACTTGCAGTAAATGCATTGCAAAGGGATGTTACGACCCAACGAATGTTTAGATGAAGGAGAAAGTCCGAGCGTCGTCGCGATCTGGATCTTACCGGTATTGACCCTACAAGTTTGCTCTTTTTTTTTAGGGTGAATCGAAATGGGCTTGATAAGCAGAAACAACGCCTGTGGCTTAAGATCCGTTTGCGAAGCTCAACGACATAGCCCAGCACCCATCATGGTGACATATCGCTCAACATGTCAGGTTAAGCCCGGCAGGGAGGTAGGTTTGAGTGTGAGGCAGGGCGATAAATTTGCTTTCAGAATCTCCAACATTGTATTTAAGGGCTATGACACCCGTCCCGTCACTCGGTCACTGATCTGCCGTTAAACCTGCGGAAAATTTGGTTGCTGGTTTGTCATGTTTGAATTCTACACTTGTAGCCAGTGAGCAGTCGACGGCTATGGTAGTGCAGCCAGTTGTAGGTTTACTGCTCTCGATTGTAATCAGTTCAGGTTTACATGTATTACAATCCACGAGAACGTTTGGTATTAATACCACGAGCTGAATTCACGGAATCCGCGGTATTGTCTTAAGTGATACTTTTGAAGTACATTTACTCATACTCATAAACGCGCTCTACAGTACTACCGCTGCAAGCACGTAAACTTTGCCGAAGTACTCGATTTCTTCTTCTCTTGAGCTGTGAGATAACGAGAGATTCTTTGCGCCAGTAACTGCGACGGATACTCGATCAAATAGTAGGCAGCAGTCGAAAGCGCGAGAGTCAGGAACATTCGAGCAAACAATCGATTGAAATATTTGGGCTGCGCACTGATCGTCGGGTTCCAAACTACGAAACTGTGAAGCAGATAAACAGAGAAGCTGATCTTGCCCCAGTATCGAAGTACACTCCATTCGAACATTGAGGAGACGCAGGAAGGATGAATCATTTCAATTACGAACACCATCGTCAACAATACACTGACGAACGGAAATCCTTTTGCAGCAGGGACGGGGTTTGCATGTACCCAGTCAAAGAAAAGTCCTTTAAACGAAACACTCAGAAGCACAGCGATGACCACTCCTTCAACCAAACGCAGAAGCAACGTATGCCACAATTTGAAGTTGAAACCTGTCGTCTTGATCAATGTATCCAGCTTTACGAACACGACCGCAGCCAGTGAACCCGATAGGAAAGTCGGCAAATGAGGGATTAACGGTGTATGACTGGTTCGATACTTGTAACAACCCTCGTGAACAATCCACACGGCCAATACAGCAGCTCCAATCACCCAAACGCGACGCAACCCGAGCACAAGCAAGACGAACAATGGGATGACGAAGTAATATCCGATTTCCAGTGGAAGCGTCCACAGTACATGAAAGCGATGGTCGAAATCAAATGTCAACGTTTCGAGCAGATCAAAATCCGTCGGTGTTTTCACTAGGAAATAGCGATGTTGGTCTTTAAACGAGAGGAGGGAGAGCACGATGACCGTCACCGCAAACAACGGATACACTCGAAAAAAACGCTTTTGGAAGTAATCGACTAACACAAACACCCACGTACGAGGACTTGCACCTTGAGCTACCAGTTTCATGCTCTTTTTCATAAAAAGCCACGTCAACAAGAACGAGGACAAGACGAAGAAGGCGTCAACCGCTACAGCTCCAAGATTGACCGACTGCATGTACTCTTTCGAGTGCTGCGTGACGACCAAAATGGCTGCAAGACCACGAACACCGTCTAAGAACAACACCTTTGTAGGAGGAGATGAAACTGGTTGCTCGGGCTGGTTTTCTACCGAAGATTTAATGCTCACATCGCTGTCTTCAATGAACGTCTGATCTCCTGAATCGGACGATGATGTCGAGGTTTCTGAAGCTTCGATCACTCGTAACTGGATTATTTCTGCCGGGGTCTCTGCATCAGCGAGTTTTAAGTCGTGTTCGTTCCTCTTGGTGCTTAGCATCATGTGCTGCTTTCAAGCTTCGTATAGTGTACTCGAGTGGGTTGAAATGGTGAAAACTGGAGCGCACGACAGCACATCCCGTGAAAGCCACCACACAAACGAACAAACATTTTGGATCAAAGTTTGGCAGCCAAACTGACTGGCTCGTCGATAAGAAAAATTGCGGGGTTTGGTGAAAATTTTAATTAACGATCGATTAAAACGATCTGATCCCATACAAAGACCAAGTCTTCTCGGGAAAAGATTATTATTTTGGCGCAGGGGAATGACGTCTTGGTCGAGTCGACAGTCGACTCCAACCTGGACACCAGCAGTCACTGTGGCTGCGGTGCGCGTTGAATATAATACCATTCGATGCGCTCGTTCATTTGAGTTTCTTGGTCTCCGGTTGCCACAGTCCATGGACGATATGAGCCACTGACAAATGAAAGGATTCAAGGTTCTTTCTAACAAAGGTTACAATTCTGTAATAAGTAACTCCCCAACACACTCATCACCGAGGTCTACGTATATTCTTCCACACAAGATGAATGCATGAAAACCCACTCCATACTCTACTACCTCCTGTATTACCTGACGTTTCCGTACTGTACTACCAGACGTTGCTGAGGCTGCGCTTACTGCGACTGCTCGCTGTGCGGAAAGTCGTGCCAGTCCGGGAGTTGCCACTTGTTGAACTTGTCCAGTTCCTTCTTGTCGAACATGCCATTGATGGCGACACTAAGCAGTTTGCCCACCTCCTTGTTACCTTTGTCGGAGAAGTGAAGACCGTCCACAAAGTACGTCTTGCGGACTTTTTCGTCTGGAAACGTCGTGTTAAAGTACGTGTGCAGATCCAACACATGGACGTTCTCGGCTGCCGCTAGCTCCACGCAAACTTTGGCGTACTTGGCAGCCGACGCGTTGCTGCGGTCGCCATTACGCGCCGAGTCGATGACGCAGGGCGGCGTGATGAGCAGAACTTGTCCACCAGAAGCTAATAGAGGCCGCACAATGTGCAAAATAGACTGCAGATTGGCTTTATAGTCTGGCAAAGACACAAACTGCGCCTTGTCCGGTCCGTGCTCGATGACAGCGTCGTTGGCGCCCAGGAAGACCGTGACGAAGGACGCCGAGTACTGAAATTGTAGCTCCTTCGCAAAGATCGGCATGCCATGTTGAAGAACCCATCTGAAGTAGCAGTAATCGAGATACTAAAATATGTTTCTTCTTCTGATGAAGTGGCAATAGGGACACGTACTTGGAGTTGTAGCCCGAAAGTCCTCGGTTTATGCAATCCACCGATCGCACGTAGTGGTTCTGCAATAGCGTGATAAAGCCGCTCTTTTCCGGCTGACTCCCGTGCTCGGTGATAGAGTCACCAATGAAGTAGAAGACCGGGCGGCGTTCGGCTGATAATGAGAGTCCCATGGGCGAGGAAGTCGATCTTAGAAACTGATTGTTTCAGGGGGCACTTCAATAACAATGTGCAGATCACGATTAGTGTTCACCACACACCACAAATGGTGTTCATTACACCAAAGATAAAGATATCCTTTACCATTTCAGCCAATATATTAAAATCCAGCTACGACTTATCTATTGGTTTTAAATGATGTAGCTCATTTGCATTGGCTAAAAACTTGCCGTCCCGTCCGTATGAGTGTACCAGTCCACCCGCTACGCACTTGGAAAGTCCCTTCGTCTCAGTTCTCAATCTGCCGCTTCCAAGAGTCTCATCCCAATTCCACACACCACAAATGGTGTTCATTACACCAAAGATAAAGATATCCTTTTACCATTTCAGCCAATATATTAAAATCCTGCTACGACTTATCTATTGGTGTAAATGATGTAGCGCATTTGCATTGGCTAAAAACTTGCCGTCTCGTCCGTATGAGTGTACCAGTCCACCCGCCACGCACTTGGAAAGTCCCATCGTCTCAGTTCTCAATCTGCCGCTTCCAAGAGTCTCATCCCAATGGGTCTTTTATCTAAAGAAGGTCTTACGCATAATGTGTGGACGGCCTACATCTTCACGCTCTTCTTCTGGTCTGCTCGAAGGTAAAATTATCCGATAACCTAAAATTCCACTCTAAAAAACAACTAAATTCCATTCGCAGTATTTTGTTCCAACAGGTCGTAGCTGGCTACGTGTTCGTGCTCACATCTTCCAACAAACCCGTGGGTATCGTCAAAGGCATCCAAGGCATCTCGCAGCTGCTCTTCTCACTCCCAGGTGGCTATTTCGCTGATCGTATTCGTCGTGATACGATCCTAAAACTCTCGGGAGTCATCGGTATCTTTGGCGCCGTTATCACCTTCTTCTCGGTCGAAATGACGTCCATCAACGGTCTTTACGTGGCTTTCGGACTCTGGGGACTCTTCGCAGCCTTCCAAAGTCCTGCTATGGAGGCTTTATTTGCTGATTCGATCCCTCCTGGCAAAAGGAGTTTCCCATTTATGATCAAGTACAACATCAGCAACTTAGCACAGATGCTGGGCCCTGGACTGAGTATCTTGCTCTTTCTCTTCTACGGAGACGAGTGGCAACTGCCGCAACTTAAACCTGTACTTGAGTTTGGCTGTGTCTTGGCAGTCATTGGCTCGTTCATTCTCTTCCAGTTCAACGACGACCGTGCCAAAGACTATTTAATTGATAAAAGTCAACAGGAGAAGGAAGAACAAGCTTTTCTCGAGAAAACAATCACGCCTCCTCCTCTACTAACACCCAAACTGGTAGGCAACGGGAATGAGCTTGACATGGTCTACGATTACTCGGATGAAGACGACATCACAGTGGACGACCAATCTCCTCCGACTGCGACCGAGAACACGGCATTACTCATACTGAAGGGTAAAACAGCCCAAGAAATGGATCTAGAACGTCAACAACGTTTACAGGACGTTAACGATGACGACGAGGGGTATATGGCTCATCTGGACGCTAAATTCCTCTGTTTCCGGACTAAACACGTCCCATACATCCTCTTCATCTCGGACTTTATTATCAGCAACGGAGCTGGAATGACAATCAACTTCTTCCCGTTGTTTTTCAAGGAAGAGTATGGACTCACTCCCATTCACGTTTGTTGGCTTTTTATGAGTCAACCTCTCGTCGTGATGATCCTCTCGTTCATCGCACAGCGGTTGTCCAAACCGTGCGGACGCATGCCGATCATTGCATTCACCCGCGCGTTTTCCGTTGCTTGTCTTTTCTCGATGGCATATGCACAGCCAATGGCTCTGCAGATTGCGCTGTTCCTAATGCGTGGCGGTATGATGCGCTGCTCACAGCCTCTTCGTCGTTCGATCCTGATGGATTACGTTCCCAAGAACATCCGTGCGCGCTGGAATGCGTTAGAAAGTCTGTCGGTATTTTCTTGGTCGGGGAGTGCAGTTCTTGGTGGCTTCTTGATTGATGCGTATGGATACCGTACGTGCTTCACTATCACATCACTCGTCTACTGCGTCGGACTCAGCATAGAAATAGTCTTGCTGCCGCTAACGAAGCTAGCCGTCGAGAGATAGAAAATCATATTTGCTTCAACACGTTATTGCCGACAGATTTAGTGTTTCCAATGACTTGATTAGGCGTTTTTTAAACGCGTTTAAAACGCCGACTTTTATAATTCCTTTATTTAGAAGTATGAAAGAAAAACCCACGGCTAGTCTGGGTGAAGCTGGTTAAACGTACACCACTATGCCGCAATGTTATTAATAGTGAGCACTCCCTTCAGATACGCAGCTAGCTGTAGAAGCATTGGAATAAGGGATACTCTCGCTGCTTCCGTTTGTGGCGTGGATTTGCGCTCGAGCTGCTTCAGATGCCGGAGCTTTCATCGCTTCGTAGACACAGACTGCGCAAAACGTGACTTTTCGTTGCGCCAGCAGTAGATCGGGCGTCACAAAGCTCAACTTCTTCTGGATCTTGCAGTTGTGGCAAACGTGTCCGAAGCAGAGTTTGCACGTGCTATTGCTCTTGGCAAAGTCGCCAAGTCTTCGACTTGTAATCGGACACGCACAAGTCACACAGACAAGCTCTCGATTCGGAGTTCCCAGTTCTTTGGCTTCAGTGTAGCGTTTCTCCAGCATCCAACGGAGTTTCTTCATCTGGCCGCAGTGGGCGTACTTAAGCGTCGACAGAAAAGCTGTAGCCATACTCGGCACGATAAGCCGACGGATCATATCACCACCCGGGTCCATCAGACCAGTGACCCAGATCTCGCAAGCATTCGGTCGAGCTTGACGGAAGATCCCACAGATCGACGTATTGGCTCGAACTCGACCAGGAAGATCGTGCGTCTCTGGGAAGTTGACTGAGTGTAGAATGTGATAACCCACTTTCTCACCATTTGAAAGAGTGACGACGTCAGTGCCTTCAACGTAAATATAATCTCGGTTCTTGACCAGATTCACCGAGTGGAGAGGTAGATCGAACTCCATCCACTTGACGACCAAAGACTTGAAAGGGTCTTCCAGAGTAGGCGCCACAATCGTAGACAGCACTGCAGCGCCACTGATATCGTCGACGTATGAAGCTTTGATTCGCATGATCTCGAGTGTTGGATTGACGACGCCAAACATCATGTCTTCCATGTCACCGACGGCTGATCCGAAGCAGAGTAGCGATGGTAAATCTGAGGAAGTCCCTGGTGTAGTAGGCAGTTGAGGTCCAACGCGAGTTGAGCCACAGTGTCTCTCAGAATAAACCCTGGTATTGTCACGACTTTTAACGAGTTTCCATTGTTCAGGGTCGATCCGACACTGCTCCTTGAAGAGAAAGTTCTCATACCGAGCGATGTTCGCTTCGAGAATTTGACCGACGAGATTTTCCAGGTCAGAGACATCCGAAGGCTTCAGAACGAGCTCCTGGAAAGGATTGACGGTAAACCTGCCTTTCGTCATAGCAGGACGAGCGTTGGGTGATACTGAGCAAATTGACAAGTGATGTGGTTGGACTGGTGAATCTCATCTTTCTATAGTGATTGAGGACGTTTGGCTGAGTCGACTAAGTGATTGATTAGGCACAAGCACCTAAATCCACAACCCTGAAAGTACTGATGCCTTTGGGAAGGAGCACAGAAGCAACTGAAGACCTTCAGGCTGAAGGTCTGAAGTTCAGCTGGCAGTGAAAACGAGATCAGAGCCAGAGTTTTTGACTTCAAGTACCACACAACTGCTTTTAATCTTATGCCAAGCTAAATTTAGAATAGCAAAGCTAATTTAGGAATAGCGACCAGACTTTTACCGTCAACAAATATTGATAAAAAACTTGATTGCATAGTGGTTTTCAAATCAAATATTACAAAATGGAAAACCTCTTAAAAAGCTTAAACTACTCAGTTTGTAGAGGATGAATAACCCGACATGGTAGTCGCGCTTGACACATCTGAAGGCAGTAGTGAGTGGACGATTCCTCCGGTAGCAAGAATCTGCGCTCTAGCTGAAATCGAGGCATTCTCTCGAGTTGCGTCGTTCATACAAACAGCACAAAAAGTGACCTTCCTTTGTGCCAGTAGTAAATCCGGTGTCACAAAACTCAGCTTTCGTTCGATCTTGCAGCTATGACAGACGTAGCCAAAACACAATTTACAAGTACTACTGCTCTTGCCAAAGTCTCCAATTCGGCGGTTAGTGATGGGAGCAGAGCAGGTGACACAAATGTGTTCTCGATTGGGAGTTCCGAGCTCTTTGGCTTCTTTGTAGCGCTTTTCAAGCATCCAAGCGAGTTTCCTCATCTGTCCGCAGTGAACGTACTTGAGTGTAGACAGGAAGACAGCAGCAATGCTGGGGACTACCAAGATGCGGATCATATCACCACCAGGGTCCATTACACCAGTTACGAACACTTCAATAGCGTTTGGACGGACCTGACGGAAGATTCCACAGATTGAAATATTGGCACGGACTCGTCCTGGTAACTCGTGAGTTTGAGGGAAGTTCACCGAGTGCATGACGTGGTAACCCACTCGCTCCCCTGTTGACAGATGCAACATTCCAGTAGCTTCCACGTAGACATAGTCACGGTTGTTCACGAGACTAGTGGAGTGAAGAGGTATATCGAGCTCCATCCATTTGACTATCAAGGATCGGAAAGGGTCCTCTAGTGTCGGCTCTTCCAGGTTGGCCAAGACAGCAGCACCACTAACATCGTCGACGTATGAAGCTTTGATTCGCATGATCTCCAGTGTAGGATTCACGACGCCAAACATCATGTCTTCAAGAGAACCGACGGTTGTTCCGAGACTCAGAAGAGATGGAAGACCAGGCGACGTGTTATGTCCGTTATTAATTGTTGTACCGGTGCGGTAGACGTCGTGGTGTCGAGCTGTATACACAGTGGAGTTCTCTTTAGTTTTTAACACTTTCCAGTGGTTTAAGTCGATCTTCTTCTTCTCTTTCGTCAAGAAGTTCTCGTAGCGTTGTACATTGGCTTCAAGAATCGACCCAGCAACTTCGTGTAGGTTTCCTGTGTCGGAAGGTGACAGCTTCAACTCTGGGAACGGGTTCACGGTGAATCTTCCTTTTACCATTGTGAAAGCGCAGAAAGGCTTAGATGGTTGATTCTGCTGAAGTGAATGTAAGAATGAGACTGGTCAAACGATTAAGTGGCTAGGAAGGAGGGTGTTAAGTACATGTATCTGCACGGTTTACCACCTGGTTTCCTCGTTGCAACGTAGCGCAACCTCCGTGGCATCTGGAGATGGTGGCAGAATATACAGCTTCGTCCTCTAAATGATGTACAGTTTCATAAAGAACGAGGTTCTTACCTGGAGTGACAGTGTCAGCAACCTTCATCCGATAAGATACGGGCCGTAGTGATGTATCATACGGCAACTGCTTCAATTTCTTGGGCTGATATGCTTATCTCTGGTAGCTTAACCCTTAACTATACCGGTAATAAGATATCCAAGTCACAGAGAGTCAAGACTGAATGCTTTTGCCAAGATAAAGACACAATCAATCTGTCTCTACAGTACCTACCAGCTTGATGAACTTTTCTGATACGACCGTCTCAGGACGATTACATTGCAACGTAGCTAAAAGCATAATAATAAGAGTACAGTAGCGATGTTCGAGTTACAGACTGTAACTTACAGTGTACACGAAGCAGGCGCTAGAATGGGATAATGATTTAGACTAAAGACCTAAGTATTCTTAATGTGCACATGTCTGATGTGGAGATGAATGTAGGTTTTCTCTTGGGGGGGCAAGACAGAGCAATCAAGCTCCGTTTGCGAGTCACCAAACCTCGTTTGGCCCACAGAGTTTTAATTACCGTATAAGCCCTGCAGTGACACCTGCACTCGCGGTACGTAAAAACCTAAACCGTATAACTTCGGGACTCCGGACTATGGACTAATCCACAGCAAATAAGTTGTATCGTTACTATAGATTTCGTTGTGCTGCATATTCAACCTGCGAAGCTCTAACCCCAAGTCTGGCGTGATGATATTCAGCTTCTTGTCGATCTTACGGTACACCTGCAAAATAGCAAACTGGTTTTACGCACGATACATCAGCTCTTCAGCACTTGGCTTCAAGGAGCTACTGTTTGGTATCGATGCTGGCATTTCAGACATGTAGCAAACATACCGTATGTTGTATTTTATACGGGACAACCCTACGTAAGATGAAACAGTGGATCTATCCATTTAAAGTACTATACAAGTTACAATCCATGTACTAATCCAGAAGATATTCCTTATCCACAGCTCGAAGCGTAGTCCGAGATGGTACTGGCCTCTGATCCTGGGTAGTACGGTTGTAGTTTGGTGAGTCCGCTTCCCGATGAACCCATCTGAGCTCTAGCTGCCTCTGCAGCAGGAGTGCGAATAGCATCATTCAAGCACACTGCGCAAAACGTGACTTTGCGCTGGGCTAGCAGCAGATCTGGCGTCACGAAGCTCAGTTTCCGCTGAATCTTGCAACTATGGCACACAAAACCAAAGCAAAGTTTGCAGCTAGCGTCGGACTTGCCGAAATCTCCAAGTCTTCTGTTAGTGATCTGGGAGTTGCAAGTGACACACACGTGCTCTCGATTCGGAGTACCCAACTCCTTGGCTTCAGCATAGCGTTTCTCCAGCACATACTGCAGTTTTTTCATTTGACCACAATGTGCGTATTTCAGCGAAGAGAGGAAAGCGTTGGCCATAGTCGGCACCACCAGCATCCGGATCATATCACCACCTGGATCCATCAAACCAGTGAGGAAAATCTCACAAGCATTGGGTCGAATTTGACGAAAGAAGCCGCAATTTGACAGATTGGCGCGAACTCGATTGGGTAAATCGTGAGTCTTTGTAAAGTTCACAGAATGAAGAATGTGATACCCGACCTTCTCTCCGTTCTCAAGGTGTACAAAACCGGTCGCTTCGACGTAGATATAGTCGCGGTTCCTCACTAAACCCATGGATTGAAGAGGGATATCCATCTCCATCCACTTGACCACTAAAGAGTTGAAAGGGTTCTCGATCGTAGGCTCCACAACGTTAGCAAGCACTGCAGCTCCACTGAGGTCTTCAACATACGAAGCTTTAATCCGCATGATCTCCAGCGTCGGATTAAGAACACCGAACATCATATCCTCCATATCTCCTATTGTAGTGCCGACACAGAGCAGCGACGGTAAATCTGTTGACGAGCCAGAAGCTCGAGGAAGAGGAGCAGTACTACGACTCACACCCGACGCTTTCTCCTGATACACCTTGGTGTTGTCTCTGCTCTTGACTAACTTCCACTTGTCGAGATCCACTCGGGACTTTTCCACGTTAATGAACTCTTCATATCTCGACAGATTCGAGTCGAGAATGGCACGTGAAACCTCGTGCATGTGATTGATATCATCGGGTGTAAGCACCAGTTCCTGGAAAGGGTTGACAGTGAATCGGCCTTTCACCATACTGGAAATACGTCGAGTCTGGCTGGGAGGTCAAAGTTGTCCGAGACAAAGGAAAATTCACAATGGCGTTTTAAACAGGTCGGACGTCTCTTTCGCTCTTCACGTCAACTTGACGGTCAAAGACCCCAAATCGAGAACGGATGCTACTAAATAAACAGTTGCTGAATCACGAGATCTGATCGACCAACTGACTTCAAGTCTTTTGTTGACTATTAAATAGCAGAGCAAGCATCCTTCCAATCTGACCACAACTTTTGATCTCAATACCGCGGCCGTATATAGAACTCAGGTGACAGAAGACGTTGCTGCTTATTATTAATACTGTAGAAAGGGGGAAGGCAGCCGATTTATCTCGCGTTCTGTTCTGTTTTCGTGGACAGGGTTTGGATAAGACCAACGGCATGGAGAATTCTCAACAACCCCAGAACGTCACCTTGACCACCACGTTCAACAACAATCTATCTCGATAGCAGTATGCAATGGGAATTGTCCTAACGTCTACAGTGAAGGTTATTAACTGAGCGATCCATCCCATAATTTTTTTCACTAAAGGGTAATTTATTGAACAAGTTTTTGAATTGAAGTCGGGAGCAATTCTGTGACTCAGCCTTTTTTCATTCTCTGCTATTACATGTACATGTAGTAACAAAAAACTTCACGTGAAAAAAGATGGTAGGTAACCCACAACTTTGCAGAGCTTAATTAAAGAGACCTTCATTCGACTCGTGGACTTGATGACCTTCTAAGTCAAACCTTCGTGCGTACCAAGCCCAAACTTTGCGGATTTCTCTCCAAGATTGCGTCGATAATGTTTTGCACGACTCCTTCCAGCATGGCGTCTGCCACTATGAGAACGACAAGGGTTCACAATAGGATTCCGTGAAAAAAGATTGTTTCCGTGGTCAGGCTGAGCTCAGTCAATTGGAAAACTACCGGTATCTTGACGGTAAATCTCATAAAGACGATTTTACTTATTGTGCCATATCTACATGTAAAAGTAGACTTTTGTGGGTATTATTTCAGTTTTATAAGTCGACTGTTTGTGACTCGGTCTCCAGTAATGTACCCCACCCAGAGGATACAGAAGAGTTAACCGAATTATTGCGGATATTCCTGGTAACTGGAGTGCGACTTTCAGGAAGCTCAGGTGGAGCAATCAAAGTCGCTTCACTCACACATCCAGGACAAAACGTGACTTTCCGTTGTGTCATCTTGAGGTCGAGCGTCACGAAACTCATTTCCTTTTCGACTCGACATGAATTGCAAACGTACTTGAAGCAAAGTTTACACGTACTGTGGTGTCCCACAAGCTTCCCTAAGCGTCCCAAATGCTTCATACAAGTCGTACAATTATGGTCCATGTCCCTTGTTTTCATCGTTTTCAGCTCCGCATAACGTTCGCCAAGAGCTTGAGTCAATTTCTTCATTTCTCCATAGTACGCGTACTTGAGCGGAGCCAGCATTGTCTTAACGAAACGAGGCACTATCACTCGTCGAACGCCATCGCTCATAGAGTCCATCATCCCCATCATATAAACAGATACTGTCGACTCGGTTTCTTGACGAAAGAAGCAGCAAACAGAGAGTTTAGCACGGACTCGTCCATCCAAAGAATGAGCCTGAGGGAAGTCCACCGAGTGCATTAGACGGTAACCAACTCGTCCTCCGTTCGGCAAGAAGTGAATTCCAGTAGCTTCAAGGAAAATATAGTCGCGGTTCTTGACGAGTCCCATAGAACGACGACGGACATCAAGCTCCATCCAATTCACGACCACCGAATCAAACGGTTCTTCTTTCGTTGGCGCTTGTGCGATTGAGAGCACTGAAGAGCCACTGCGATGATCGAGAAACGACGTTTTCGTGCGGGTTGACTCGAGAGTTGGACTTACAATGCCGAGCATAACATCGTCCAACGTTCCAGGAGTTGAGCCAACACACAACATTGACTGCAACTCCGTGTCGGTCTCATCCGTCGGAAGACTCTGGAAACGTCGACGCTTTGGTCGCCGCTGGGCGTATACTTTGATTTGGTCTTTAGTTTTGATATATTTCCAAGAATTCGTATCAACTTTTCCGAAATCAGAATTCGTGAACTGTTGATACCGTTCAAGGTTAGCATCGAGGATTGCGTCTGCCACGACATGAAGCTCGCTGACGTCTCCAGATGCCAATTGAATACGTCGGAATGGACCTGGTACAAACTCTTCTTTCGACATGTTCAGAGTGTGAGAGAGCGAGATAATAGAGGAATAGCTCTCGGTGCGCTGTGCTCAATGGCAAATGAAAGATGCGCTATGTACAACCGATTGTCGATGCCACACTCCAACGACGTTAGTGATGGGACCATGTGGACTCAAGGAGCGGAGAAGCCCGCAAGCTCCGTGACAGCCGGTCGATAAACAGTAAAAGTCTCCGCTATACATGTATGTACCGACATCGTTGGGCTATTCAACTTGAATTTTTTTACAGACAAACGAATGTAACAGAGAAAAGGCAAAATTCACTAATCATGTCGTAAGTCGACAAACTATGACAACTGAGTGGAATACTTAGTACAAGTACAAGTATTGTTTTGATTCTTCGTTGATACTGAGCTGTCAAAGTCCACAGGTTTGAAGCAACTTTCTTTGAGGAACGAGGACAAAAACTTGAGTTCTGGTTGTGCAGTCGACGCGCGCGTGATTTGTTAGCAAGATATGCAGACGAGCATACGATTCCTCAAAGTCAGACTGGGTTTGGGCCGGATAATACGGTACCGGTAGTTCTGCCTGTCAAATTTACTGTTGATTCCACGCGGTGGAAAACTGTCTGCTTCACGGTGGACTGTCGTACATGTACTGTAGGTTTAATTAATGTTGTCAGAAATCGACCCACGCGGAAACTGCACCTCGAAAAGTACAAGTACACCTCTTCTTGAGTATCCAAACAGCACCTCATGTTTACGATGGTACTGAAAGTCGGCATGTTGCCGATTTTTCAGTGCTAGAATACTGATACCAACTACTGTACATGTATTTATACCTGCCATTAACAAGTTCCACTTACAGTTAATAAAAACTGTCTATCTAGCTACACTCAACATCGAGTTTTGTGATGCGAAGTCGTTTAGTAAGACACCGTTGGACTCAAAACGGTGCCATATCTTGACCACGGAGCCGAGTGAGTGCGTGGTCGGTAGAATTTATTGACGTGCCTCCCGCAATCGCTGGATTTCGATCTTGGACGGGATGACGACAGCCTCGCTGATGCAGGACGGGCAAAACGCGTTGAGCCATTTTGAGGTTTGGCGTCGTGAAGTTTAACTTTCTTGCCCACTTTGCACGAGATACAGACATATCTGAAGCAGAGCTTGCAGGTGCTTTGGACGCTTTTTAAATTCGAAAAGTACCACCAACGGATGCTGTTGTGGCTTGGAGCAATATGTTTCAGCTACGCATACCGATCGGTAAGAGCTCCTTCACATTGAGCGTACTTAAGTGTTGAGAGTACCGTCTAAATGAAGCACCGAGCTACCGGTACATCATAGCCATAGCGTACACCGCCACCGAGTCCTCTGTCATTAACGGAAAAAAGGAGCAAACTGACCACTTCGCTCGAACTTGTCCTAGCAGTTCATGACCAACTGGGCTGGCTACCCACCGAGTGCATGATACGGTAACCGAGACGCTCTCCAGTCGGGAGAGTCTTAATCCATGTAGCTTCGACGTAAAAAGTAGTCTCGGTTCTTAACCAATCTCATCGAGCGACGACGAATTTTGAGCTCCATCTGCAACAGACTTTCAACAGATTTGAACGCGTCTTCTGGCGTTGGTTCTTTACTGCCGAGAGCACAGCAGATCCTACATATACGAAGCCTTAGTTCGTGTCGCTTCTATTAGCGTCGGACTCATGACACCAAGCGTCAATCGTTCTGTGTACCAGGAGTTGACAGCATCGACTGACTATAAGTCAGAACATTGATACCATTGGTACTTTGTTATTTTACTAGGTATTTTCATCCAATGTTTCTTTTACTTCAATACTACTAATTAATTAAACTTTTTTTTTTTTTTTATTAATAACGGACTTTATATTTACTTCTTGACATTAGTTACTGAATATGTTTTAAACATTTTATTCATGCAGGTTTAACCTTAGATGGACGATGATATTTTGTGTACATGTATACGAGTATTAAATCTCTTAACTTAATCAGTTTAGTACGAATTCACCTTCCAGTTGTCTGATTCCAAGAAGTGCAGCTAAGGCTCGCTCCATCGCGGTGCCTTCATATCGGCAGAAGTAACATTTTCCGGAAAGGACTCGTGTATTTCTGCCGTCATCATTAAACGAATTTGTTGAAAACTAAGTGAACTGTGAAGGAGGAAGGAAATTAAGGCGTCCATAGCGAAGTCGACCTAGAAATGGTGATTTTGTGAGGATTGAATTGCCAACCACGAAATTTTGCCATGTGGACAAGCAATAAATTCGTGATGGGTTCTGTCAAATTTTCCGTCACGAAAGATAATATTGGTAAACTTTAGCAATTGCTTTTCAAGAACTACTTCACGCGAGACACAAACTTGTACTGGCTCAACTGTCGAAGTGAGCCCTTCTGCACCATAGCTCGAATAGCGCGTTGAATCGCATTGGGGTTGTATCCCTGAGCCTCAAGGCGGCTGTACAATGCGCTAGTCTCGACGCGCGTGCCAATACGAAGCGTGCGGTTAATACTCTGCTCTACCTCTTGTGCTTTTTCATGCAATCCACCAAACAGTCCTTGTGTCCCGCCATCCTTGGCAGCATTCATCGTACTTACACTGAACAACCGGATCGCCTCCTGTACGTGCTCCCTCGTGGCTTCACTAAGCAAGTGCATCTTCGCCAGCGATTCAGAGATTCGCACCAAAGCTTCGAGCTGTCGGACAGTGACAGGAATCGTCGTCTCTCCGCCCTGTGTACGACGCACGTCGTCCCGCACACCAACGTAAAAGTCCTGAAGCGCCTGTGCAGCTCCAACGGACAGTCTCGGTGCGCAGCGGGTGCGGCAGTACGTGACAAATTTCTTAAGCAGCCACGGCTCAAATTCTCCGCCGCTGGAGGAATTTTCAGTGGCCGAAGACTTTCCCACCGACGCCAATGCATTCGTATGCATCCGCACGACGTGAGCAGCCATTTGTCTGTCTCTCGCGTCGTCCTGAATATCACGAACGATGAAAATCATATCGAAACGACTGAGAATTGTGCTCATGAGGTCGATATTCTCGGACGCTGAGCGCATGTCATCGTAGCGACCAAAGACCGGGTTGGCAGCAGCTAAAACACTTGCCCGTGAGTTCAAAATCGTAGTGATACCTGCTTTAGCAATGGAAATTGTTTGCTGCTCCATAGCTTCGTGAATAGCTACACGATCGGACTCGCGCATCTTGTCAAACTCATCAATGCATACCACACCACCATCAGCTAGTACCATAGCACCTCCTTCCAAGTAAAACTCGCCCTTGGAGTCACGAATTACCGACGCTGTTAGACCAGCCGCACTACTTCCTTTCCCCGATGTGTACACACCAACAGGGGCAATTTTCTCAGTAAATTTTAGAAATTGCGACTTGGCTGTACTGGGATCTCCCAGTAACAGCACATTAATGTCTCCTCTCAATATCATTCCATCAGGCAGTCTCTTTCTTGACCCACCAACGAGCAAACACGCAATTGCTTTCTTCATGTTCACCGTGTAGTCACCATAAATAGAGGGTGCAATGCTGGCTGCCAGTTTCTCGTACAGCTGCGGGTCCCGCGCCATTTCGTGAAATTTTTCCTCTTCTGCGGGTGAGAAAGTGGCTTTGGCTCGTCCAGCCCCTTCTTCGTCAATCTCAATGCCCACAACACGTAAATACAGTGTTCGGATGGCTACAGCCCCGACGTTTTTGCCGCCCGAGTTCACAACGGACGTGATGCCCACCACAGACACCCGCGTACCAGGAGATGCACGATCCACCAGGTGGCGGTCTGCGATTAGCGCCAAATTACGGGGCATCTCGCCTGTAGGGACTACCTCAGGATTCTCCTGTAGCTTGAGCGTCTGCTGGTCCACATAATCGCCTCGGTCAGGCAGCACTAAGTACGAGTCTTTCGGGCATGCGTCACCGGGTGCCACGCCGTTGTCGTCCTCACGCATGCGGTCGCAGATACGGGGAATGTTTACGCCTCCCATCCCTGACACAGCGACGCGCTTAACGTGGCCGCAGTTGCGACACCGTAAAGTTGCCGACACGCATTTGGTCCGCACACGAGTGGCACTGATGACGATACCAGGTACTTTCACCAGTCGATTAATTTCCTGCGCATGTACGTGTCGCAGAGCAACAGGCGCTTGGTCACTAGTCAAAATGGCTTGAATGTCTGGGATGTTGGCTGCGCGTGCGGAACCGTTATCAGATTCCACAATTGCGGCAACATCTTGGTTGCCGGTCGTGGAGATGAGCAGCTGCGTCAACATTTCCTTGGCTGCATTTTCCAAGAGAGGCAGCTGCTCCTTCGGACTCTTGAGCACCAGGTCCTGTAGCTCCTGGTCAAAAGCTGCGACGTGTGACAAATTAACCGTCACAAACCAGTGGCTGCGTCGCGCGTTGGCAAGGAGCTGCTCGCGATAGAAGAACAGCGGACCCACGCGAAAGCCGCGCAGGAATGCCAGTAGTCGGCGCTGAATGGCGGCGGGCGATGCGCTCTGACGCGCATCCGACGCTTGCGCGCTCTCCATCCCCACGGCCGTCACGCGTCCGGCATCCCAGTCCATTGTTATCGTCGGTTTTCACTTTGTGATGCGGTTGGGGATTGCGCGGGAAGAGCTACAGTACCTCATGTGTACATAATGAGGCAGTATCCCAGTTGTGTAGTTTACGTAAGTAGGATGTCTTTCTATACCGACTTCCTTTGTTTATTACTGATGTGTCCGCTTATAACAGTCAAATATATATGACCAATCAAATCACAGTATCGCATTCCTCCATGACAGCATTTCCTCATTTCAGCAACGCGCAATTGACAGTCTTGGCCTGATGCATGTCGAGAAGTATCGTGGTCGCATAGTCCTCTTCGGGAACCTTCAGCTTGCTGCCGCATCTTGGCTGGTTGTTCGAAGCGCTCCACCGCTGCTGTACAGGAATCCCCCGTTGATAGCCTTGATCACCGCGGATTCGAAGATGAGGGAGTGGACAACCTTGGTCGTCGACACGAGCTGATCCCGCAAGGGGTACTCGACAACCACTGAGTCGAAAAAGAGGCGAGTGTCCGTGAAGCCGTTGTGCTACCTTTCAATATCATTCAGTTTTCATTCTTCTCAGAAGAGCTCAAGTCGCGGGGATTGTCAGGCGAGTGTCCGTGAAGCCGTTGCCGTCGCACTGCAGCTTCTCTGAAACTTCTTCATGTCCTCCAGCAGTCTAAGCAGTTTGCTGTGTGCGGCTCCGGTAGGTACGAGCTCTTCAACAGCGTACACGTTCTTAATTTGGCGAACGTAGCGTTGCAGCATTTATAATTTGGAACTCCAGCGCATAATGTTCCGATTGATATGATGCAGGTCGGTCTACTTAGAATGCTCGGCAGAATTGTTAACTTGGCTTAACTTTGACATCACCATGTTAACCTGGGTTAGTAGCGGCTCATAATTAATTAGAATATCTGCCTAACCGCTAGGTTGAAGCATGGCTGGAGAAACCTACCAGAGGTACGCCGAGCCGGGCGGCTATCGCACGGTTAGTGTTACAGTTCTCAGCAACGAGGAACGCCACCATGTCGAGGGTCGTGCCATATATTCCAACACACTGTGGAGAAGCTTGATGTGCGCGTCCGCGTATTGAGAGGCTTCCTCGACTGGCGATACCGCAATAGCTGTAGACGCAGGTCACGAACACGGCATACACGGCCACGTAGTGCATACAGTCACTCAACCAGCCGTCGAACCATGATGCCGAAGATAATGCCCATCGTCATCTCGAGCTTCTTCTAACCTTCTTCGCGACGTCGTGCATTCCGTTGAGCAGCACTCGCGAGGAAATCGAGCGTCATCTCGACATCGAGCGGCATGTTCCGCTCGATGACTCATGCCATTCACTGGAAGCGGTGAGACGTCTCCTCAGAGACAAAGCCGAAGTCGGGGGAGGCGACGGGCGTTACCGGAAAGCGTGTCTGCGTATTGCACCTTGTAGCCTTCGTGCTTGAGCGTCAGGGGGTGACTATATTGGAGTAACCAGTTTTGGGTGATTGCTTTCGCTCGCTACCGCATAACTTGCAGCGATAGCGGCCTTGGTCTAGGGTTTCGTAGGAGTATGCGCACACGTCCTTGTTCGCTGACATCGTGGAGGATGGAGAGGTTTTTAAGAGTAGCTGAATCGAGTAACGAGGTGCGTACTTCTTGGCTAGCTAGCCAGTGAATTTGCAGATGAAATATATGGTACGATGGATAGTGCGGATAAAGAGGGTTACCGGTCAGTGTTGGCAGTGAAAGATTAGACGTCATTTCAAAAAGACGCGTAGTACGCGTAATGTACGCCTCTATGGCGTCTTTTTTCAATTTTGACCGTCTTTATGTTCCGTCAAAAGACACTCAATCAGTGGTACATCGTACCCAATTCTTTTCATTCGGACTAGCAAGCACCTTGTTCAGCCAAATAGTGGACCCATCTAGGGATAACCATCATTGACATTACGCATATCTTTTGTTCTTGAAGTTACGACATGGGGCACCCCCGCTGTCTTTCAAGCAAATACTTCGTGCGATGGAGCAGCAGGAAGGTGAATTCGTCGCACTACCCCTACAGATGCAAGCGCTGCCTGGCAAACCGTTATTTACAAGACGCAGCGCGAAAGCTTGCTAATCCTGGACAAAACCTGCCTGAACTACCTTGGTCACCGGCAAT
>JAIKVB010000227.1:0-35117 GCA_024679045.1 Phytophthora brassicae | reverse complement strand
GCTCCGAACTTTCCAAGTTCACACAAGCCTAACTGTGAAATGCCTCACAAAACGATTCGGTCAGAAGACCACAGCTCACCAAGCCACTCTCCGAGCCCAAACTCGTCCCCTGCACCTAGTGCCCATTGGACTGATGAGCTAGAGTCGAAGTGGTTGACACCGATCTCAACACTGAGTATTGCGGAGTATAACTCCAAGAAACGCCAACAGAGCGAGGCCAAGACTATGGACCCTGCACGTAGTGCCAATCAAGAACTCATGGACGAGTTTGGACTTGGTGACGAAGTGGACTACGAGTCCGAGAGTGAACTCCCAAAAGAGCAAGAAGAGCTCGCAGAACCTAAGGAACCACGTGTGATCCGCACTCCTAATCTGTTCGGTGAACGCTCGCATTCGCCTGCGATAACAGCGCTGCGCGCGTCATCAGGTTTGGGAAGTCCCGTATTAACCAACGACCTCGATGAGGCACAAGAGATGCAAATGGAAGAGGGTGAGTTAGAGCTCGAACGGCCATAAAGCCCGTGGTATACGACCGGTTTTAAACGCTCGCCAAGAGCATGGCTTCGAGCCTGTGGATCCCATGGAAGCCATTAAGGCTCTGGGAAATAGCACATTGGGCACCTGGATTACAGGGCGTGCTGTGGAGACTCCTACGGAGTTAGCCACTCGAAAGGCACTCCGTGAAAGGTTTTTAACCATGCAGGAGGTATCATATGAGGAGTACCTCGTGCGTCTTAACGCTCAGGCAAGACGTGAGTCTGTTCCGTCTGTGAAGACTTGCATCATTGTGTTACTCCCTGGTGAGGATACATCTGATGACGAAGTGCTCTTTACCCGCTGGGTCGAGCGTGTCCGTAAGCTCGACAGTTTAGAGCGTTTACAGAATAGCTTCTCTGAAGTGGACGTTCGCTTAGAACGGAAGCTTCGCTTCGACTTTGCAAAGCTTAACACGAAGCGTCAATTGCATGCCTTTTGTCGACCTTCGGTCTTAGGCCATCAGTATCCTGCTCTTTCGAGCTCTGCTCTTAAGCGTGCTGCAACTGTTCCTTCCGGGAAACCAATAGCTGCAGCAGCTCGGGTTCAACGTGTGAGCTCCATGCCGAACCCCTCTGCATCCCGACCTATTGCCGGGAAGCGGGCCGCGACCGAGTTGATCGCGGAGTCGCAGAGTGCGATGACATAAGCCGATCGAAAGCGTCTACGACATCAGGACAGTCTTACCGCAAAGGCATTCAAACTCCCAAGAGTTCTACGAGTGAGGGTACCCACGCCACTTCACCAGATACTGGTTATGGCCTTGGCGAGGACGTCTCTTTAGAATACGTTCCACGTGATAGTGGCGAACGCCCTGCTCGTTGAGCAATGCAGGAGGGGGACGAGACGATGCAGGGACCACAGTCTCCTGTAACTCGTGATGAGTATGAGGGAACTCGGGCGAGGCTTTCCCGTGTGTCTTTAGACGTTGAGTACTTTAGTACGAAGCTCGATCGAGCTGAGACGGAGTATTACCAGTCTTGGACTGACATCCACGATCTCCAAGATCGGATGCATTGGGTTGAGCAACCCGAGTCGTGCGTTCAACGCTTAGAGGCTCTTGAGAAGAAGCTCGAGAAAGCTGAGAAGGTCGAAGACCGGCTGGCGGGTTTCGACCGGAGCCTTGCTCGGATTGAGGGTCATCTTGACGACCTCTTCCGGATGCAGGGGGCTTCGATGTCGCGTGTTGCGCCATCGCCTCATCGCTCACCTGAGCGGGTCTCGATAAGGCTTAAGCAAGCCCACGTAGAACACTGGGTGCGTACGCATCTTCTTTGGAAGATTAAGCGTATACGCTAGGCCCTTTTTGGCCACGACCGTGAACGGTCCTATGAAGCGAGGACGCAGTTTAGTTTTAAAGACTGCAGACACTGCATGAGTAGGTAGTTTTTTTTGCGTTTAATAAAACTTGTTCACCAACTTTAAAGCTTTGTTGATTATTTCTGCCTTTGGCATCTGCATATTCCTTTTTGTTTATCTTGGCTTTCAGCCATTGCGTCACGCACATGTCTTAAGACATTTAAGCGAGTTGACAGAAACCTATCAAGCTGTTTCTTAACAGTGGTACGGCTGACATCAACAAGCCCATCGGCTAATTCTCCCCCACCAAGCCCATAACCACGTAGTGGTAGCGTCCACGGGACGCGAGGGTGTGAGAGGCCGTTGACGTAGAACGGAGTGTAGCCTGTAGAGGCATGTACCGAATTACCTATGTTATCGCATACGCTATGTTATCACATACAGCACCAATCTAGCCAATAAGAGCACTAGCGAAAAAAAAGTCGTGCAACCTATGTTATCGCGTACACAGCCCATCATCATCCTTTCCCGAACTCACTATGCCATTCAATGGCTCGGAGACGGCCAAAGGAAGACAGCACCAGATCCTAGACCTCCAATCAATCCATGGCTCATGGCGTTCCAACCAGGCCATGCCTAGAATAAGATCATATCTCGCATCCAGGTCGAGGACCAGACAGCGTTCAACGCTGTCGAAGTCCAAAACTTCACACCTAGGTTCACAGAAACCTTGGGCACCGTGACACGTGTCCCATCGCTAGACAAACAATGACACTGTCATGGTTACGCGCAGAAAGCGCTTCACATACTGCTGACTATCCTCCATCGTCGAGCGTCGAGCGTAATTGCCCGACGCACCAGAGTCGATGAGGAATTTCCATGGCTTAATAAAGCCCTTCACGGTTGCTTCAACAACCAGCAATCCCGGCTTGCATTTCCGTTCCCGTTTATAGAGCTTAGTGCTTTTTGCGGCCAAGCCCTGTCGACCCTTTCGCACAGGTTCTACAGAACTTAGTTCTTCCCCAGCAGGGCGCCCCGCGCCTACTGGGTTTTGGCGTTTCCCCGCCACGAACTAGGCTTCCGATCCGAAGCATAGCTCTGGCTCTTAGAGGGATGGCGTTGTTTACGCTGAGGACATCCCGGGCGTAGGTGCTCAGTGCTTCCGCACACATAGCACATGTGTATGCCCATGCGCTGCTCAGCAGCTTGAAACTCGACTTCTTTGTCTCCCGCATCAGCGTAGCGAGATAATGTAAAGATAGCCAGAGCCACTCGCTGTTGCTCTGTCTTGAGCATGGCTGACGTCATAGCCATCTCAATCTCTCTGATCCAGAGCAAGAGGTTTTCTCCATCCAATCAAATGAATATCGATTGGCTGTGTGAGCCGCATTAACTATCAGGGGTCGGAGTATCGACTTAAAGAGAAAGAGCAAGGACTATTCAGCGGAAAGCGCACGAGGGAACGTGTTGCCGAATGTCTTGGGAGTTCTCCTGAGACGGAAGCACGCGTATTGGCGCACTACAGGATTCACCAGGTCGCCGAGCTCGAGGTACATGCTGAATCATTTGATAGTTAACAGTTACATAACAGTACCTCTGTCATTTGATATTTTCGGTGGTTGTACAGTCTACTTCTAGCAACCGTGGAAGGCCTCTCTCGTACGATCTCGGTGCAATTGCACCCGCTATTCGAGCGTTTGTGGTGGCTCAAAAATTTGATGGCCAACCGATTACAGCCCAAAATATCAGTGACGAGGTGGCAGACGTTTGTGGTATTCGCCTTAGTGTGCCCACCATGACACGGGCGCTCCACGACCTGGGCTTCCATCACCTCAAGGGAGAAAAGCGTCATATGTACGCAGAGTCACCGGGCAACATCGCTTTTCGACGTTCGTATTTGGAGAAAAGATGGCCAACCGCCGCCCAGTTCGTGGACCTATGCAAGGATCTAAGAGGACGGTCCGCTTTGGGGTGGACCGCCCCGAGGTCTACCTTGACGAATCCTACTGCAACGTTAACCACGTCACAGGCAAGACATGGTTGACGGCAGATAAGATTCGTTACTGTAAGACTGGCCGTGGTGCACGGTAAGTAAATTTTGGATTGAAACTTTGCAATAATTGTTTTGAAAATGAGGATAAGTAAACTATATTTTGTGGGGTTTTATTTTCTAACTGTGTGATTTGGTTTATGTGTACACAGCGCATGTATTATTGCTGCCGGGATAATTCGAAGCAAGGGTGCAGTGATGACGGGTGGTTTCGTTAAAAATTCTATTAGTGTTTGGAATTCTACCCTGAAGCGAAAGCAAGGGGACGACGATTACCATGGCAACTTTGATGCCGCCCAGTTTGAGCACTGGTTCGAGAAGCTTTGTAGTACCTTGTGCAAGTATGGTAGATGCACCATCTATTTAGATGGCGCATCTTACCACAAGCGTGAGATCAATTCTAGCCCACACAAGTCAGGTTGCTTAAGGCCGATATTCAAGAATGGCTACGCAAGAACGGTAAGAATATTTTGATTTTAACTTACAAATTGTGTTTCTTACTGACAAAACTGATTTTGGTTCTTGTTCGTTTATAATAGCTGGCATGGTTTTCAGTGCTAAGGCTACAATAGCTACTCTGATTGACTTAGTGGAGTTCCATCGCCCCCCCCAAATGCTACCAAGTGACGAAGATTGCGATGAAGTACGGTCATCTCGTCTTCTTCACACCGCCGTACCACCCAACCTTGCAGCCAATTGAGCTCCTTTGGGGTACCGTGAAGGGCCGAATTGCACGGGACCCGCCCAAGAACGGCATGGACCTCGTCGACAAAGTGCTTACTGGTCTTACGCTTGTGAAGATCAATGGATCAAGGTATATCGCCATGTCCAGGAGAACGAAAACGCCTATTGTCTAACTTGAGCCCACCTTTATAACTCAATAATATCTTTTGAGCTACCATCCGACTGTTTTATTGTCAAACAGCAGTGCGAGATGACGACTGACAAATTATAATCGCCTGTCCCATGCAAACCAGATAATTGGCTCTGTTGACCAATCATATAGCTTGGATTTTGTAGAACAAGGCCACTCTTCCCGACGAGGATTTTGACGAGGCAGCACAACATTTTTTACGGGCTTGTAGCGTAAAAGCGGCTGCGAATTAGCAAAAATGGACCTCATTTTCGGGTTCAGCGGGCGCAAAAACCCCTTATACTAAATGTCGATATAGGTTTTTTCGCAGTGCAAGGCCCTTCTTTGAGTCTCTAAAGCTTGGTGTCAGGACTTCGGAAGAGTACAATAGTAACCTAGTTACAATCTAAAGTAACCCCGTTACAAGATTGGATAAAAATTTGTAAACTTGGCCTTAGCATCTTTTGCAAAGGATGGGATATTATTTCAGACACTAAATACCTTCAGCCCAGAAGAGAATGGAGCTGCAGAGAGAAATCTTCAAATAATGCTACATAGGGTTCGCTGTGTTTAAAGATGCTGATATGAAGCATCGTTGGTGGCCAGAAGCACTGATGTACATGACTCATGTGCCCAATCGTACACCTATGAGACGTCTGGGATACAAAATCCCATATGAGATGGTACATGGAACATCTCTCAGCGTGAGTTAATGTGGTCCGTGTGCATAGGGTTCGCTGTGCATTAGAAGTTGCTGATATGGAGCATCACTGGCGGCCAGAAACTCTGATGTACATGACTTTTGTGCAAATTGCACACCTATAAGACGCTGGGATATAAAACACCCTATGAGATGGTACTCCCAACGTGAGTAAACTCCCTGTTTGAGGGCTCGTGTGCAATGCGCACACCCCATCAGAAATGCAAAAACAAATATCTGACCGAGCCCTAAAGTGCTGGTTTCTTGGGATTGTCAGAAGAAGCAAACTGATATCACTGGTGGGACATTTACAATAACAAGAAAATAATATCGCGGGATGTGTTGCTTAATACGACCAATGTACCCACAATGGTTCAACGGGCTTGGGAAAGACCTCACAATTGAATTTTCTGCAGTGGTAACTAAATATCTGCCAGTGAGAGTACGATCTATATTTTGAGACCAATCAAATAAAAGTATCACTAACGACTTTATGAGATTATAAACTACTTACCACAGAAAAAAGGTATCTTAGCTTGATGTTGAGTCGTCAGCCACCTAAAAACTCGAAGGCTAGTGTCAGTCCGTTGCTCTAAACCAGGACACCACCAAAACGAATAAGGAATTTATCTTCAGATACATTTCCCTTTAAAACTGTAATACTACTACATTTTAAATGGAAATGTATCTGAAGATAAATCATGATTCACACTTGAAACGCGTAAATATGGGGTAAAGCAGTCCCGTTTGATGGCTACGTCTACTCGAATGTGTCACCACTGAATATCCTGTACTATACAAATAAGTGATGCTTAAGTTTAAGCCTAATTTGTAGCGCTCTATCCTCATTGAATTCCATAGCCGCTGCTTCGGAGCCGTGCCAATGTGATATAGGATCCACGCCAACCATTTTCCCATCGTCTATCTGGCCAGCGGCGGCACTTTGCCCATTTCTCGATGCTCCTTTTCCTTGTGATTTATTTTCCCTCTTAAAATCGATACTCTTATGCAGCTTGAATCGTGTCGACACTGAATTTCGAAATCACTCACCGGTCTGGTGGGTTAGGTATAATAGATAAAGCCATGATTGGGTCTAGACCTTGGGACCTGAAAATCACCGGGATCAAGCAAAGGGGTAGATTTTACCTGCAGATACCAGAGAAAGTCAAGAACCAAAATGCAGTGCTCTCTTTGGGTACTGGGCTCGAGTGCATTCATCATTTTTCATCGTTTTTGCCTTAATTATTCGGCAGAAAACTCACTACGGCAGCATACTAAGCGATGCATTGTGATGGCTACTGCAGCGCCATCGCTACCAACGTCGATGTTTAGTTACTATGCAGTGATAGCACGTCTCGGTGGAGACAGCGGGCGGTCATTACGAATTTCACGCCAAACATTATGAGAGGGTCGTAGCTCCAGACCATATAAGCATGTCGCCACTCAAACCACCGAACACGACACTCGTAGACTCAGTCACACTGCCGCGTCGCTCCGGTGACTCTGTCAATATGAAACAATTTGAGATGGTTTAAACGTGATTTATACGCGCACGTACAATACTTACACTGAGGACGTCCAAATGCTCTTGGTGGCGAACACGTCATACCCGTACGTGCAATAATCTATTCATTTTCGATGCTGTCATTAATTTTAACCGGTTCGGTTCCAAAATGGTACTGTTCGAACCGCGAGCCGACACAGATCAGTTTGTACCAAAACCTTACAAAAATAATCAAAACTGACGCAATGCGCACGTTTAGAGTACTGGGGCACATCATTTTTGAGAAGGAGTAGTAATTGTTTAATAGATCCATACTCGTTAATCCAATTCGAATGTGGGGTTCGCTTCCGAACCTGTTCCCAAAAGGGTTGCAAATACCGTCTGTAGTTTTAGTGGCGCGAAAAACAAGCAGAACTCACCAGTTGTCTTGGCGCTTCCACCGTCGTACGTGGACCGTTTTCAAATCTCAATTACAGCTAACATGATATCTGGCTTGTTATTGCTTCCTCGCGATTTCACAAAGTTATAACCCTGGGTTTTTGATCCGGCTTAGGGCCGGATATCTTATTACCGTTAAAATCCCGGCCACATAGACAGTCGCTCCTTTAGTTTCGAAATGAGGTAAGCCTTCGTCGAGGCCGACATGTGAGTGCTGGAGATAGGAGCTGGTGGGGCGTCTGAAGCTGCAAGATGCTCCTTTTGAGAATAAACAATCATTAAATTTTTGCTTGAGTACACTCTACACATTTGTAGCGGCACACACAGATATGTCCATTCGAGTTGCAGCGACTTGAAATACAATTGGTCATAGTGGAGTTCATGTCATGCACCTCTAATGCCAATTCGTCTTCGCGGTACACGTGATTCATCGTACAGCGTGTGAGGTCTAGGTTGGTGGTCCCTGTCTAATGTGATAGTGCGGAAATCCGTAGTTTCGCCTGTCTTGTTTTGGCTGATGAATACGAAATATTACGTGACTATTACAGTATCTCATCCCGCTATCGAGAATACAAAACAGCAACACATGGGTGAGTATAATCATTCCACACATACAAATCACAAGTCATTCGTGTACAGCGTACCGTTTGGAGCTGTAATGCGAACTAGCCGGCACGCAGAAGCGTACCGACGACGCAAACCGGCAGCATGCCGCCAGCCCTGCCGGGTTAAGGTCATCTATCGGTCACAGCACGAGTAGGGCGGAGTAGTGCCGCGTGGGTCCTCGTGGCGAGCATGTGGCGAGCGTGAGGCGAGCCTGGAGCCTCTTCGTCATGCTGGCGGTGAGATTGAATGTGAGAAGTCCGAAGCCAGCCACTATCAAAAATCTTGAGGTTTTTTGCTAATAAACCGTCCCATACCTTGTTGGTGTAATTTGGAATACGTATTGTGATTGGCTCGCTTCATTGGGAGCCAATGTTGGGAACTCGTTTATTAATGTAAGTACCTACCTTAAAGTGGTGTTTTTGACAGTTCGGCTTTCAGCCTGTTGATTAATCGCATGTCCCGCAACATGAGAGGGCCGCGCTACTACACATTTGCCAGTGCAGCATCGAAAGCGAACTGAATTTGTGTAGGACTTTTTTTATTTTTGGGCCCAAAAGACAAAACTTATTTGGATGCCACCAACGCAAACGAGATTATCTCCAGAGCAAACGAGATCCCATTTAGTAAATTTAACAACTAAACGCCGTACTCCATGTCTTCTAGATTTAGCGCGCACGCGACAGCGCGCTGACAGTGCAGCGCCATCGACAGGACCAAGTGGCGATTCATGCAGCAGATCGACGCTTTTGGCAGCATCCTCGAGCAACGACATCCTCGCTTCCGTCATGCTTCGATGTACACCGTGCTTGAACATGCGCTGTCGATGTAGCGACAAGTACGCCTTCAGGCGCGCCTTGAAGACGCTAAAACACCCTGGATGAAGCAGCAATAATAGACCACGTTAGAACAAATCATACCGTATAGCTACAGCTTTGGCACCCTTACCTTCAATAGGATTCAGCATCGGCGAGTAAGGGCCGAGGCGCAGCAGCTCAAGATCACCGTGCTCGGCAATCACATTCTCCAACAGCACCTCTGTTTGGTTATGGGCGGGAAGATTGTCGAGCACGACGACTACCTTCTTGCCCGCGAAGAACTCACGATAGGTGTCGGACACCTTCAACGTATCGTATATACGCTTGAAGAACGTGGCGTTGATGTCCATGCGGATACTGCCTCGCTGCAGCTGATGCACCACCAACCTATCATCGACGGACACTGCGCATTGCAGCTGTAGGTTCGCTCCCTTTGACGGGGCGTTTTGACGACAGACCTTTTTCCGACTGGTGCGCGCTCTTGGGTGCGCATGCAGAAAAGGTTGAAGTTGGACTCGTCATAGTACGCAATATACTCACCGTTGACTTGGTGACGTACGAGTTCAGTAGCAAGCTTGAACCGCTTAGCTTTATTACTTTCATTATTGCAATAGTTGGTTCCTTACAAATCTGCAATTATAGCACGCACATACCAATAAATAATAAATTAGCATACGATAATCATCTTGTAAAGTTAACAATATGCAAATATACCAAGGTTATACCTGTTTTAACGTTATTAGCTTGTTAACAAGCTTCGCGCTAAAGATGGGCGTAGAAATGTCCACTTCAAAGTGTTTCATGAACTTGTCTTGCAGCGCACAAGCGTCAAGTGCAGTCGCCTTCCAGATATCCCTCCAGCACCGTCACCATCTCGTCCGTGCACTTCACGCAGTTGGCTGGAGCACCTCCACGCGGCCCCCCCCCCGACTTGCACAGCCGGTATGCACCAGCACAAGATACGTTGTTGTATCTTGCCACCGTTAGCCAGTCGCCGCCCGCCTCGTACGCGCTGATGCTCTTCCGCGGTCGCGGTACGTCGGGGTGGGGTCGTGGATGAGCGGCGGCTTGGGGCTTGGGGCATGCTGGTGGTCGGCTCGCTAGATTTGAAAGTGAAGGATATCATTGCTCTGGCGCTAATCTCTTTTGCTCAGGGCCAGTGATTTAAATTACGTAATATAACTATTGGGTTAAATACTTTTAATCATCTCGCATTCTCTGGCACAGTCTCATATTGCACTGGCAAAGGTGTCGTACATGTATTATGGTCGGTATTATATCTTTGTGAGTGGTGGGTGCATTTACACCTTGCTATCTGTTGTTTAGTCCTGACTATAGATTTTATTACAAAAGCGTGAATACAAGCCTCGTTCTCTACAACTCCAAGTCTTTTTGCTTTCACTGTGGGCTTTCTGGTGTGCAGCGATCAACAATGGCTGCGTTCCCTTTGCGCGAGATAAATGCCGAGCAGAGGGCATAGTACGCAGGGCGATGATCTACCCACAGCTTTCTCCAGCGCTTACGCAACGAACCTGCCGTTCTCGATTGGCCCTTTCCGCCAAGATTGCGAAGCACCGAGTTCGTCTTTGCGTCCAGGTCTTCCGCCAATGTCCACACGGCTTGCTTCCATATTCGATGCGCGAGACCACCACGATCGAGAGGTGCTGAAGGTACGTCGATATCCCGTCCCGCTGCGATGATCATGATATGGATGCATGACTTGAGGTCTGCACGGATAAACTGCTGTTTTTTGTGTGTTGCTGTGTGCCACAGCTCCAGTGTATACCAGTTGTAGTAGCAGCCAGAAAGCGAGTGAGCCTCAACGACCACGTCTGTGGTGGAGCGAGACGCCGACGTCGTTGCTGAGCAGCTGCATGTCGAGGGATCAGCATCGCTACTGGGCTTGGACTCCTGTATAAACACGAGCTTGTGTAGGGTACGCTACATTGTCGCCATCGAAGCCAGCATCTGCGTGATGGCTGCAGTCAGTACAGGGATTTCGCCGGAGCTGCGATACCCCAGCTGTGCAAAGTTTTCCGTCTCCCATGAGATCCGTATCTGGCGGCCCCAAGCAATGCATGTTTCGAGTGACAACTGGGATCCTAACGCAGCGTTAGTAGAGTCAAGGGCCTCGTGAAAGCGGTACAGGTAGTGCGACGTGAAGCCGCTCCGTGCCTGCTCCTTGTGAACATCAGCAGCAACTTCGTCGAGATGGATCAAGAGCGACGCGAGCGCAGCATCCAAGGCCATGGTGTCGACATTGAGACTGGTGTCAGTGAACCCACTCACGTTCTTGAACAGCTGACCGCGCAACGTTAGCAGCTGGGAGTACTCCAGAACCGGGACAAACTCCCTTAGCGTCGTGGCCATTGGAGTAGCGCAAGGCAAGTGGTGATCTTTATAGCCCGCCAATATTTTTCCCACGCTTTGGTCCTCGCAGGTCGTGGTGCCGACGTACGCGAACGATATTCGTTAGTGAGTCCAGCAACCATGCACCGCGCGTCGAGATCCACTGGATTGCGAGTTGTGGCGATGCGTACGCCGCTGATCCACGGCGCAAGGAGTGACTACTGAGCCCTGCGGTCAGCTCTCGAGCCAGCGGAGCTGATGCAGCCACTCAGAGATTGTGTAATAACGTCGTTAATGTACTTTGATACATTCGGTCTTCCTCTTACTCGCTTTAATGGTGGACCATTCTTTGCTTCAGCTTTCTCCTCCAGGTTCTCCCAGAACATAATAGCTTCTCCCTGGCTGTAGGTCTTCTCCCCTGGTAACTCTGACACAGTAGCATGGGCACGAGCGGAAATACGTAACTTAAATGCTCCGAAGCACCAACGAACAGCATTCCTAGGCCATGCAGCATGCACTGCTCCCAGTGTGTGGCGGTCTTATAAATTGAAATACCTTGAACCACAGAAGTCTTGATCCGAGCAACTTGTAGAAAGAGCTCTCCTGATGCCGCAATAGAAAGCTGGTTCTTCCTAGCAAAGCAAGTGTCAATTGCTCTACCAAACGTATGCCACAATAACATTAATACAACACCATCATGTAAGCTCTTGTAACCTGATACAAACCCTTTTATTGCGGTTTCCTGAGGGCCAATACACGCAAGTCACCGAGCGTGCAGCCTGGAGCTTCTCCTGTCTGTACACCGGCTAGCAAATTTCTCTCTTCGATGGTTGAAGCCATCTTGTCGCGAATTTTTGAAACTCGCTTGCTGTCTGATAGATACTGAGGATACCGCTCGCGGAGAAGGTTCACAACCTGGGATATATAGCCCACTGCGGTGGCTTTAGCGAGGCGGCCTCCTCGAGCGCTTGGCTTAGTTTGCAGGAAGATGGAAAAAGCAGTTAGCAACGAGTAAAAGTTCTGACTAGGCATAGCACCAGGAACAGACAGCGACGTAGCTATGCTACAAATAGAGTCCTCGTTCATGTTACCCAGAGCCAAGAATTCACCGAAACACTTCATCGCTGCTGCATCCTGTCCCGCCGTCCCTAGAGGGATGTCAAGCCCTCTAGCTGCTCGCTGCATCTTTCCAAATGATGTCGTGCAGACGACGCCGCCACCAATAGTAAATACAAAAGTTGGTTTTGGAAAGTGTGGCCGAATATGTGTAATCGGATATTTACACTTGTGTTTAGTATCGGGCATTATTTGTGAAGAATTGTACATTCCCAAAATAATTGGGAAACGGTTGGGACAATTGTGGACTGTCCTTTGATTGGCTAAAATAACGTATGCACTTGAATGATTGGATAGATATAACGTCGGGTTTGCGTCCCAACAAGCTTACTTAACCTACAATAATGTAAGTGTCATGTAGGGTAGGGCAATAAATAACTGTTTTAACAAACCAATAGGTTATTGGCAAATTATTGCAATATTTCCTTCACCTACCGGTATTTATTTTTCGGCACATCTTTTATTAGCAATCATGGTCCCCCTCCGGGAGGGCCTCCCCTACCTTCTCAGATTTGCTTTGAAGAACCCCAATCATTTGGTGTATTTTTGTTCGTTATTATTGACGCGTCTTGCCTGTCCATGCAAAGTCTCCCATTTCGATTGTTAGTCGTGAATGAGTTGGATATTCGAGATGTGGAACGACGATACCCAAACGATTGGCGTCCACCTGGAGCTGTCGAGGACTTGGAGCATGAACCATTGTGGAGATCTCAACCGTAAGTTTGTCAGAAAACTTATTCGTCAAAGGTGACTCTGACCAAATATTCTTGTGCAGCAACAGCCAACTCCCGCATGAATTAGGTTTAATTATTGTGTCTGTGGAGCCCATAACAATTAAGTATCTACGGGTGACGGTGGAACGTTCACGAGCACCTTCTCGACGTAAAAAATGATAAAGCCTTTCAAACCTTTAAACATCTGACTGGTGGTTGTTTCATTAGTTGAAATTTCGGTTGCACGACAAGAAAGCATGACTTTAAGCCATTTCGACACACTTTCTCGCTATCTCAGTGCAAGCTGGACACCTTGCTGATACGAACTTTTGCCTACTTCTGAGAGGTACTACTGTAAATTCCAACGAATTAACGTGTTCTGTAGTGAAGCTCTGATGTGGGAAACGTTTTCGTCAACGAGGGTGGACGCCCCTCGAAAAATGGACTTCAAGACTGTACAAGTTAATATTTCGCATTGTTCTTTCGTTAGACTCGTTTTATACGCGCCCCACGATAGTGGTCGCAACCAATCGCAAGAGGTACTTCTTGCATTGTTGCTGCTAACAAGTAAATTGATACTACTAACCAACTATTCATCCTTTATCCAGGTTGTACTCGAAGATATTGAGATTTTTGGAATGCCTGAAGATGCATCTCATCAACCTGGAAAGTCAGAGTCAAATCTGCGTGCAATTGCTAAAAATGATGATAAATCCAGCGACTGCTTTAATCGCGCTCATCGCTCGGCGCTACTTTCACCGGATAACGATAATAGCGACTTGCAAGCTGTTTTGTTAGACGCAGGTGTGCCGATGAGACTCGTCGCTCAGATTGATATGATCCCGGACAGAGACGTAACTTCATCTCCTTCTCAGAAAAGTTGTGAAACTTCATCTGCTCCTCCTGAGGTCGCTCATATTTTTTTACAAGAGAACGATGAAGTTCCAGAGAGTTCCAATATCCCCACTGCACTACAAATAATACCTAGTGAGGACATCAACCAAGACGAGCAGCCAAAGTCGCCTTTCGACCAAGCAATTCGACAATACATGGAGCAAACAGCTCGAGAAAAAGCTGTACTAAGGAAGATTTTTGTTACAGAAATCGACGAGGGCACAGACGAGATCTCCTTATGGCAGTCACCTTCATTACCACTCTCTGACGCTGCTAACACAAACGAGGTCGCGGTATATACATTTGGAGCGTATTTTACGCAAAGCATACTCTGTGGTGGATCCGATATCCAAATAACTTGCTTTCAGGTGGTCGAGCGTTATGTTCCATTTCTTAAAGATGCAATAGGTGCAACTTTTACGTTTGAGGGCGTTGTAGCAATTATTGTTATTGGTGTTCGGGAGGCAAAATCTTCTCATGTTTTTCGCGCAGCAATTCATTTAGCACATACAGTTTTCTTGTCAAGCTGGAAGTCTGACAGTGGCAACAACCTCAAGGAGTTTTCTACTGCAATATTAGATCTAGTCGAGGAACTTGATCCTGCCAACGTGAGCTACGGCTTGCAAAGTATACTGGAGTCAACACTCGCAAGTCCATTCTGCTGGTCTACCAACCACACTAGCAATCCACAAATGTTACCAACGATCGACAAGTCATTCTTGCAGTTTATTCGCTTACTTGTCGAGCAAGATTTGACCCGTTCAAATTTTTTTGAAGAACTTCTCGCCCTAACTCCTGCTGATAGTAGTACTGGAACCATTTGTACTGTAAACCGATTGCGATTGCTTAGGTTAGTATTGCGGGATGAAATGACTTGTTGTAAAATCTCAACGAAGACGGAGACAAGTATACGATCGCTTTGTACCGTGTTGCTAACGTTGGAGATAACTTCACATGGAGCTACATGTATGAGGATAGAAAATCATAATGACAAAGAAGTGATAATGAGACTGGCTGAAGGGTGTTTAGACAAGATTGACGGATTATCTTCCTCCCAAGAAACCGACGATAGATTTAATCCTGTTCAGAAATTATTGACATCAGTGCACAGACGCTTGCAAGCCTCCAGTGGTCCAAACAATTATCATTCTCATCGCTACAAGCACGCTGCTTTCTTCGTCGAAAATCCAGTTGCAGAATCTCAGATTGATGAGCTTGCGAAACAAATGCAGCGATATTTTGCAGCTAAACCTCGTCCAAAAGCGCTGTATCGACACAAATTCGTACGCGCGACTCGAATTGAGTCTGAGAACTATGAAAGAGTGCCACGTGAACTGTTTCACAAAGGAAATATCACTTTTCAAGGCCAAGTCGTTCCCCGAATACCACCGAAAGAAACTTTTCACGAAGAGATTCAACGAAAGACAGCTCCATTTGTTTTCGAAATTGATTCTTCAAACATTCATAACGAGGTAACTATACCACAACTACAGTTCCCACGTCAGCATGATATTGTGTCAAGTTTTGCAGTCTTTCAAGGTACAATTGAACAAAGGAGAGATATTCCAACAAAGAAGAGTCAAGTTTTCCCTCAAGACCAAATACAAACTCTTGTGAATACTAAAACGTTGACAATGGCGAGTAAGCAAATGCGCAACAAAGCTATCAGCCCAATAACAGTCGATACGTTATCAGATGACGCAGCTTATGCTGGTACAAACATCCCAATCCAGAGCGCAAATTCTACGAAACCTGTCGAAGTTGGAGCGCTTATGAAGCCAGCGATTGTTACTAAACAAATAATTTCTTATCAGCCGAACCAGCACAAAAATGAGGCCAAAGTGAAAAACAACAGGAAAAGAAAAAGTAAAGGCAAAAGTGCAGCTAAAAGCGCAGACAGCTGTTTACTTCAATAACTTTACAAGCTAAGCAAGCTCTTATTGTTACTGTACTGTAGCTCTATTATTGGTAGTACCGGTAGCTTCTTCACGTAATCCTTTTGTTCAACAATGTTTATCTCAAAAATGGTACCTTGGTCAGCAGCGTTACGCAGCAAATAGCGAAGAATACGTCGCAGCAGACTATCAAATCTGGTAGCGCAGTGAAACAACTATAGTGGTGCTGCTAAAAGTTTTAGGAGCGTGAGTAGGTATTGATTGGTCTGGGAGCTGAAAACGAAGACGCGAGTCACAAATGATCTTCTCTTCGTCGGCTGTGGTAGCGCAGTGAAACAACTATAGTGGTGCTGCTAAAAGTTTTAGGAGCGTGAGTAGGTATTGGTCTGGGAGCTGAAAACGAAGACGCGAGTCACAAATGATCTTCTCTTCGTCGGCTATGATGGCACGAATGCAACACCAGACGCAACAGTATAATTCTTGAAGCTCTCGAAGCGCACAAACCCCAACGTGTCACTTCTTGCTATCGTGACTTCCATCGCGTTGCTGACAACAACAGAACGTTCACTCCAACTCAGAATGATGGTATTGTTGTGTGTTAGACACCAATCTTTTTTGTTCCAAATCTGACCAAAACCTCGTCACAATTGAAAACGCTCAAGTTAAACGTTGCAAGTCCTGATGCCGACGCTGAGTGAGGAAGAGCAGGAGCTGATCCAGAAGGACCGAGAGACCAACCCAGGTTGCTTTTACTCAACGTCTCTGTCGCAAAGTTGCAGGTCTACGAACGGAGACAGCACGTGCGAAACCATCAAGAAAATCTTCCGTCAATGCCCCAACTCGCGCAAGGAGCTCATTTCGAACCGCAAAGAGATTACAGAGGATGAACATGGCGGTGAAACGTCCACTGGAGATTTTTTCAATAGAGAGAGGATGGATCCACGTAAAGGGTGCGCATTAGGTGGCTATTGGGATGGAGTTTTTAGGCACTGGGCATTGACTTTGTGGAGTTTTGGTTTGCTGAAGCAGAGGAGAGCGGGAGTTGGGGACGTATTTCCAGCAACGGTACGTGTAATTGGGCTAGTAGGAAATGAATAATTGGATTCTGATGTTGAATTTGTTGTTTGTATTTAGAGGGGATGATTTTGAGGCACAGATGAGTCCATTTGACTTTTTACGACAAGAGATGCTCCGGCCATTTGAAGGTGGGGGACGCGAGGATTACTGTAAATTAGATGGTTCTGCAAGGTGCTAAAGTGTTATGCTTTGATACTGCTGTAGAGTTCTTCGGTGGTGGCTTTTTGGGTCGTGGCGACTTGAATCCATTTGAAGGTCTGCAGGAAGAGTTTGAGCGGATGCCGGTACGTCCGCTGTCACCCACGCCCAATCACCCTTCACGACAGACCCCGTCAAATCCCCCACACTACTCGTTTCAGCCCTCAAAGGGGAACAATTCAAATGGTATGTGTTTTCTGCTGTTTTAATATTTGGTATGAGCTACTTTTTTAACAATCGTGATATTTCTGTGCAGGGGCCGACGCAGAAGCACACGCGCAAGGCAAGAGCGATATGTTTGCAGACTATTCAGGTCATGTTGATGAGATTTAAGAAGGTAGAAATCGTGTGCACACGCTTTATCTGTTGAGAAGAGAATACTTGAAGCATTGCTATGATCGCGCCAAACTATTGCTTTCTGTTAAATAGACTGCCGTTTTGCACGCTTTTGATGAGAGGAGAAATGTTTTTTTGCTTGGAAGCAACTAAAGATAGAACAATGCTGTAAAATCCGTCATTTATTCAAGCTGCAACGCCCACCGCATTATGTCCCAAGTAGTTATGAGCGAAAACTTCCCCACTGACGTCTCTAATTCTCTTCAATATGACACTGAAGAATTAAAAGAGAGAACGTCACATGACAATCTCCTGGAAGAATTTCATGCAAGTCAGATCATACGCCCGAATTCTAATCCTGTGACTAAGACATTCGTCACTCCTGGTTTTCTTGAGTGTGGGTGTGTTGCTGCTACGAAGAAAGGTCGATACAAAGAGATGGCTTGTGGGGCTCATAAACTCACACTACGGAACTCACGACCATACTTGGAATCGATTGAATTCGAGCAAAAAGTAGCTTCTCTTGCGGATCAGAAGTCTCCGCTAACCCGTTCAATGTCCATGTTACCTTCTTCCAAAACTCCAACTAACGACGCTTCTACATGTAGTGAAGAACTCGACTCAGTGCTGCTGCGAGCCTCCAGAAGAACGAGCACTCTTCGACAGCAGCATAATTTTACAAGCGAACCAGGTATTACGCTCCTACCTTCGCTTAACACTAAAAGTACTGAAGCCAATACATCCGACAAGTCTTGTGGTGGACGTACTCGGAACTCTCTCTTCTCGACGACGTCGTTTGCTATTGATGCTCCGACGACATTATCCTTGGATGAAGCTCAGAAGATGCTCGAGATGTACAACAAAATTATTCTTTTGAAGAGAGAAACTCGAAAGAATATGGCTATCCTATTCACACGACGTTCCACGCTCTTAGGTGCCATGGGGGAATTTTCAGCATCACTGCAAGATGCAGAACAAGTCGTGCTTCTGGACCCAAAATCAACCATCGTACGTTGAATTTGTTTAATAAGTGTTACACAAAACCTCACAGTACTGCAATTCTAGGGATATTACCGCAAAGGTTGCGCATTGTGTGGCCTTGGTCACTTTGCGCAGGCAAGTCGAGCATTTCAACAGGGCCTAGCTTTCGATGTCAATTGCCGCTACCTGCATCACGGACTCCAAGTAGCACTTAATCACTCGCGATACAATTACTAGCAAAATAAAACAATCCATTGGGGTTGTTATCGCGATACACTTCGTAATCAGCATTAATCGAGATACGATTGATACGACCATGTAGGCATTGGCACGGACGGTAGCTTCTGCTCGAACTCTTTATCCGTCAAGCACCCGGTGTTTGGTGTCATCAACTCATAGCTGCTAAATACTGGACGTGAACTTGTCCACTACTTCGAAGTACAAAATATCCCATTAGCGGGTCACCACCACCTGGATTTCGATGTTCTATTAAAGGCGAATCTATGTGGACGTCTACCACGATCACGTCGCGCTTAGCAGAGCTTTCAAAATATTTTTTACCCACCGCTTCCGAACCGCTATTCCATTACTGTCTTCATGAAGTTTTCTTGTACTTTACTCAAATGGATTGTACTCAGCCTGACAGACTGCATTCTCCTCGATGGACTTCATTGTCTCCGTAAAAGTCCGAAAAAAAATCTTGCTCACAAGGCGAGTCTGTACGACCACCGAAATCAACTAGAGGATCCATCACTCTCTACTGCTAGCCCTGCATTCGGTGTCAAAACACTGGGTATGGATCTATCCATTCATACCCAGTGTTTCGCAGGGCTCATCCCAGCAGCATATTCAAATGCGCAAACTACCGTATAGATGTCTGAGCTGAGAGAGCGACACAATCTGAGTATTCATTAGGCTCTGCTGCCAGGCGTGAGAATGGTGTTTGGAGACGGTCTTGATAGAACAATTAGAGTTCCTTGTCAGAGTAGCATTTGTAACGACCGAGTCTCTACTTTTGCTGTCCTCTGCATCAAACTCCTGTTCGATAATTTGACGGAGCGCCACAAGGTTTGACGAAAACAGAATACCATCATGGAATAGTACGAAATCCGCAGTACAGGAAGCAGTGACACTTGGTGGTTAAGAGTCCATTCTTCCTGTCATTATTTTCGCAGCACTGTCGTTGCCAGATAGTGCAAACGCGATGTCCACAGCGCTTGAAAAATACGTCGTTTCTTTTAAGTAGTAATGTCAAAGAAAGAAAATATGAATGAACTCCAGCTGTCCAAGCCCTGTAAATGTAACCATGGGAGTCTTCCTCGTTGATGATACGTGTTCAATACAATGGTGGCCGTTAATTAGTAGACTTCCCCCCTTCTCCACGATTTGAGTATGAAAGTTCTCCAGCACTCTCATGTTTAGCATTATTCACCACCATGGAATTTATTAGCAAACGCGCGAGTTGGAATGGCGACAATGATTCAGAACTGTACTACAGTCGGCAAAGAGATTTGAACTAGAGCGTCGATACTCTTCACGATCTCAAAGCACTGAAACCATTGTAGAAACTCGACTAACGCAGTGAAGTTGATGAAAATGTTGTTCTTGATTTTCACCTCCGGCAATACGAAAATCAATCGTTCCAAGCCACATCATGGCGCGGAAGTACTGCACTAACTGAGGCTTGAACTGCGAAAATCAATCTCACGCTCAGCACAAAAATATCCGTACGCGCCGTCTCCTCTGCGTTAATAAGAAGTCGTAGGTGCTCGTACTGTCTGGTAAGCCCGACACTTTCTCTCCTCGTAGCAAGCTTCTAGCCACTCTTGAGGAAAAACTCAACCTCTAATATAGCCCTCGGTTCATTGAGCCGAACTACCGGTACTGGCTCCAAGACACCTTCGGCTCATACACGAACAACTGATCCAGTGCTGCAGAGAGAGCCTAGTCAGGACAGGCATATCATCCGTGTACAATCGATAGTATATATCTGCGAAATTTTTGGAAGGCTTACGCTCCACAGCTACATGTAGAACTCCATTGGCAGATAGGTAGCTTGCCCTTTCGCCTGGATTGAGACGGAGTCGAACGATTGCATCCTTTTCAGAGGATGTGCTACGTCGACAGCATTTAGGAAATATAGAGAGAACCACGCTTTTTTCGCCTCTTCACGCAAAAGCTCCAAATCCTTACGAACTGGAACGGGGTCAGCGTCAAAAGCGCAAAGAAAATATAATATTCCAGCACGATAGGATGTCGGTATTGTGGGATGAAGGATAAAGCTTGAGTAGATCTTCAGATGTTAACTTGGATCCAATTTGCTTCACTGTCGCTGCAAAGTGAACCCCAACGTCCCCTCCGCCCACATCAAATTCTTGGTTGTTTGCGAGATCTAAAATGAGCGGGTTTAAACTTCGTTGTGGCAAATGTACTTGTAGAGCATGTACTTACTATTGCATGGTTGATGCTACCAATCTACCAGCATCTCCAATTCAAACCGGAATGCTTTGATTTACGAAGGTGTTGCTTCAGTTTCCCATCAATTTTGGCTGGAGTTCTTGGCTCGCCAAACATTGTCCATTGCTGTTGATCCTCTCCCTCGATCCACAGAAGATCGTAGTCATTTGCATCTTGATCTGTAGACGCTGTAAAGACGGTGGATACTTCACAGAAATCACTCAGTACTTTGTGAACTCTTTTCGATGCACTCTCGATCATCGACCAAAATGGGCTGAAAGAAGCTGGTCTCTTGGCACATTCCACTCGAATTCGAATTTGGAAGGCGGATTTACTTGCACCAAAATCGTCCTCGCCTTCGTCTTCATCCTCGCTTTCCATGCCCAGTCCAGCAGAAATAACCTGCTGCAAAGTGGCCAATAAAGAACCACACTCACCGGACAGTTTGACTTTTGGCTGGCGTGCCGCCGACGTTTTCTGCTCCGCCGTAACCCGACGAGTATCTGCATCACTATGCAACTCCCGACCGGAGTTGTCTGATGTACTGGTATCCTCTTCAAACTCACCAGCTGATAATGAGTCAGATGAATCAGAGCTTCTGTCCACAGCAACGAACGCCGGAGATACCATTGCGACCGAATTATAACGGCTAAGTCGATCGCTTGTTAATAGCTGTTCGACATACTCCTCCGACTCATCCATACTTTCGGCATCCCCATTGCGTGTTTTAGATATCCGTACTGATACTCTCTTCTTACCACCTTTGCCAATGATACGACGAGTCTTCATCGGGGGACGTACTTCATTGGCGTTGCTTATCGAGTCACCATACAGAGATGTACCCTCGCCCACGCGACGCCTTTTGTTCTTCACTTCCTCCGGAGAAATAGTATTGAGCATGGGAGCATTTACCAACGGACGAGGTGACTGTGTCGTTGCAGAACTGCAGCATAAATCCTCTCTTTTTGTCCTCGTTTCCTTTGTCACATTCATCTTCATTCTTCTCCGGATCACCACCGGCGTTTGCTGCATCTTCCAGAGTCTCATACCTTCTTGTTGTGGGACCTGAGACCCCCCATCAACTCGCAACACCCTGGCTATCAGTCCATGGTAGGATGAAGCATTCTGGAAGCAGTAAATCTCCTTTACCTCGACCTCTGAAGGCAGTTTTATTCCAACATGCAGCAGTCGCTTCCATTCCTTTTCTGTCAGCACCTGGAACTCTCCCACAATGCCCGTCACTGTCACCGGCCACACAGCCACACTGTCTCTATCAGCACCCGCAATAGCCGCCTCCACCTCCTCAAACGCTCTATTTAGCGTCTTGCCTCCTTCCATTTCCGCAATTCCGCAATTGGGTCCAAAACTTCAACTTATAGACCATCACTCTTATCGAATGTGGTACACACCAGTTACGGGAATAACCAACGCCATTTTTCAACGGCAAAAGGAAATTGCGCGCTAGTTCAGCTCCTGGTGCGCTAATGGAGTCTCCTCGCCGTCCACCAGCGACGTCTGTAGAGACGTCTTGTCTTTCCGATGTGTCATTTACGCGGCCTGATAGCCCCCTTCAGCGCCCGAACGACAGTTACGCCGAGTCGCAGCAGTGCAGCGCTGACCCGAGCGCCTTTCTTGGGTTCCACGTGCCTCCAGGTGTCGAAGAAGTGACACTGGAGCAAAACAAGCCTCAACATACGCATAAACAGACACTGAAGCTGGTGCTGGACCTGGATGCGACGACAAGTAGCGTCACAAGAGGCGGCGATGGCTTCCGACCAGCGTCGACGTCGCAGCTAAGTCCGATCCTCACGTCCAACCCGTTCAGTGAATTGTTTGAAGGTGACACACAGGACGACGAGAACTTAGAGATGAAACAAGTGACAGAGACAAAAGAGCAGCTAATACAGAAGCGGAAGGAGGCTTCATCGTTAAAGAGGCGGAGAGAACGGGGTGGAGATGCAGGGAACAGGTCTCCGAGTCCACCGCCTACGATGCTCGCGACGATAGATAGCGAGTGGCGAGCTCACAAGATTAAAGTGGCTGGAAACTTAGCTGAAGGTCGTGAAACGGTTGGAGATGTTAAGAGTCTGAAAAAACAGACCGGAGAGAAGGATAGAGTAAGCGGTGAGGTTTGTGAGGAAGCACATGCTGCTGATGCCAGTATGGATGTGGAGAAGCTCGCTGATGACTTGGTGCCGGAGTCCAGTGCATATTCAGAGTACAGTGAAGATCTGGCTCCGCGTATTTTTCAGGTTGCGGCTGAGGTGCCTGCACGTGAAGCAAACGAAAGTTGTGGCAAGAAGTCCGACAATGGTAAGGTTGATTTGGATGATATCGCTGAAGACAGCGATCGAGAGACTGATTACGAGGACGAATTAGAGTGTACACAGCCTCTGGATGATGATGAACCTGATGCAGACGTGGTCGTGACCCGCAACTACGAAATTGCTACTAATAATTGTGCTGAAGAGGATACGGAAGTATACCCGCATTCTGATACAGGCACTCAATCGTATGGGGCAAACTCTATCTCGATAGATGAAATGGAGGCAAACACCTCCCAGCACCTTACGAAAGGGGAAACCTTAGCTTTTGTCCCAACGCCAGACCAAGTTTATTACCAGCGTGGAGTCGAGGATGAAGTAACGAGTCGAGAAGTGTCACAAGCAACCCAGCAAGACTATTTGACTCCCAGAGTAAACCCTACTCGTGTTGAGCAAACTGATACCGCCCAACTATGTGGCAATTTTGCCCTTAAAGTTTCCCCTCGTGGCAATGATGAGCAGTGTTCGCAAAAGTCAAACGGTGACGATGACACAGATGAGTGCGTGTCTACCCAACCTAGCAAGCCTCGTACAGAAGGTGAACCCGTCGTCGAACCAAACTCGCCGTCTCAGCCAAACATATCAAAAGAAAGTGATGTGCTTATGACAAGCAAACCAACAGAGACCGATTCCCAGACAAAAGCAATCCGCACCCTTGAGTTTTCGTTCTCGATGCCTGGGTCCGAGGAGGGCGACTCGCAGCTTAGTGCAAACTTGTCTAGTGAAGAGACAGTTGTGTCAAAGAAGAGATTTCACGCCGACCCTCACAAAGACAAAACAAGTCCTTTCGAGTCTTCGATCAGCCCCGTATGGCCGCCTACTCCTAAGCCGGTTAATGGTTCTGCCGAAAAAGCTGCGAGTTTAAAGAGAAAAACTACAGCATCATCTGGTCTGCCAACAGGAAAGAAGCAGAAAACTTGTGGCGAAGTTGCCGAATCTCCGAGCCCAACCAAGACTAAGAGAAGAAACCCTGAGTTCTTTTCGCCGGGCAGCAGCACGTCAAATGGAGTGAACGAAGGTAACCCGCAAACCCCACGACCTCCCGCTCGCCGCTCAACTCGATCTTCTCAGTCCACACCTTCATCAACCCCTACTGTACGAACCCGAACAAAGATATTAACGCCCGTGCCATCACAGCGTGCTTATGCTTCAAGATCCCGAACACTATTTAAGTACAAGTTCGAGTTCTGCTTGACGGGCTTCGTTAAAACGGGAGAGGAAAATTTGAAGGAACTGATTGAAGGGCATGGAGGCAAAATTCCTGAAAGGTACCAGGATGTTCTATACAAAAACAACGCCAAGGCCGTGTTAATTGCAACACCGGTGTCGTGGCGCAAGCGCAAATTCATGCAAGCTATAGCGTGTGGAATTCCTGTCGTTCACACGGATTGGATTCATGATTGCATTCAAGCTGGATATGTGATACCTTTTGATGGTTATCAAGTGCCAACAGGCTACTCCGTTACCACCCGAAAATTCGAATGTTTCCCCCCAACAGAGGTAGGTCCCTATCAGATGCAACGAGTATCCGGTAGCTTTGGCCGTCGCTGATGACCGTTGTGTATGTGTGTGTACTGTACACTTACCAACAGCTAGATATTTTTGAAGGCTTTTCTTTTGGCATTGTCAGCGACGTAGAACAAACATCGAAAGCAGAAGCAAAGGACAAAGCCAGTTTGATAGCTTTGATTTTGAAGGCTTGTGGCGCAGATGCTGTCTACGAGGTTGGTTCGTCTGAATCGTTACCATCATATGGCCGTTTTAACCCGTGTCATGACTTGCAGAACCTGTCCACCAAAAGCTCTCTCAACGTGGACGTGGTGCTTTGCGACGAGTATACACAGGCATGTAGTATTCTCGATGTTGTGTGATCTTGGTTTCTCACTTGTCTAAACTTTATAATTTCTTAGACTTGCCGGTATTACAAGAAAAGGCGTCACGTGCCAGTGAAAGATTTTCAATGGGTCACCGAATGCATGATACTTCAGGTAAACGGTAGTTGTGCCACAAGAAATATGGCTGTTTAGTTAACTAACCTCTGTCTGGATGTCATATAGCAATTCTTGGATCCCAAAGAACCAACGTTTGAACCCCAGCGCGTAGGCTGTGAAGATGTTTCTGCAGCGAGCGCTGAGATTGGCGACAGCGACAAGTACGTGCTCAAAATCGTTTTCATCGCTTACGGATGAGTTGCTCACTCTTGTTTCTCACTTTTTTACGTCTTGGCAGCACGACCCTGAAGCTACACACAGGAGAGCTTGTGATGGCAGATATATCGGGTAGCGCAGCCGATCACTATCTCCTGTTTAATGTTTGCGAGATTCTCAGTATTCATGTGAATGCACGGAACGACGAGGGCTCGCAGTCAAAGCGGAAGGATAAAGGAAATCGGGTTTTGCTTCGTGTGGGCATGTTGAAACGGTACTTATCTGTGTCCTAATTTCTCGTACGGGTTGTCTTTCTAACAATATTGCACTGTTTATATGAATAGTGAGCCTTACAACCCCGAGCTGTCAAAATCCCCCGTAAAAGAACTGGAAATCTCGTCTTCACAAGTGAAACGAAGGGTGGTGGCGATTTCTAAGGACGACTACGGCAAGCTGAAGTACAAAGATGAAAGCATCTTTTATTTGGAGGCTGAAAGCAAGTCCGACAGATGCGCTGTGTCAGAGCACAAGTGGCTGACGCAATAATTGCGTCGTTACTATGTTGATTAATGCTATCACGAAGTTTGTTCGCTCAAGTAAAAGCGATGGCGTTTCACATACATATATATCGCCGTCTCACTCTTTGTTACTCGTCATCATACTCTTGTAGTCATCCTGGTCTCGCGCATCTAGCTCATCAAGGACCATCCTGTTTGGGATGAATAAATGCAGCCATGGCTAACAATGGAAATACCATGTTGAAATTTAGTGAGTCTGTGTTGGTGCGTATCAATTGGGATGCACTTACCTTTCGCAAAGGGTCAACACCTGTGTCCGAAAAAATTGTCTGTTTGAAAGAGTAACTGTAGGCATTAAAACGGAAGTCCTGTGATCTCACCAATCCCACCTACTTCAGTCGAGCGTACCTGCCACGAGATAATACCCAAATGGGTGAGCATCATGCGATAGTAATTAGTGAAATTCTCGGCCAGAAAACTCCATTTTTCACGCAGGTCTCTAAACCAAATTTGTGGTGCTTCTGCTTGCAACAAGGATAGCTTAGCAATAACTCGCGTCAAAAAAAATACCATGGTTAACAGACCATCAATGTAAATGAGGGCAACTGTGCCGTATTTTGGCGATGCTTCAAGAGAAACTCCGACGAGATCTTTGTGGGTGATCTTGGATCCAAAACTTGTGTGTAAAAACTGTAAACTGAAACACGATACAATTCAAACCACTGTACCTTTTTCAAGTCGAGTCGATGTTGGTCTGCAAAACGGCATTGTGAAGGTAGATCCTTGACCACAAATCGTTGGAATTCCTGAACTGGATTCAGCAAGAAATGACCGACTAAGGTAGAGTGATCTGAATGACGTGAGAGAGTCAATAGATAAGCTGATGTTGCCATACATGCACTCTCTCCAACAAATCTTACCGTGAAATGGTGAAAACCATTTTATTGACAGTCCGTTAGCAATCGAGTAGAACCGCTTCAAGTCATCTGGAAGCTCACACGAAGAGTTTTTCTACAGTAACGCACCAACATCAGCAAGAACGCTTATCGAGCCATTTCAAGGTTACTTCACACCTGCTCCCAAAGTCCAATTTCCACTTGAGTAGCTCCAACAAATGGCTTTGACTCGATGCGTGACACCCGCTCGTGGGCTTCTAAGTAAGAAAACACTCCAAGCGAAATGGCGTCCAGATGCTGCATTGCTGGTGGGCGTAAAAATGAACGAACAGGCGCTCCATAAATTCCAAGATAAGAGCTGGACAGAAAGGCGAAGTCGACGTTGCAATCCTCTAGCAATATTACGACGAAATAGCAGCAACTACAACGAGCTCCTAAAAGCGTAACAAACTCCGATTACATGACTGAGCACTGCTCCTGCCCTACGCCACCACCAGCTACATTAGCATGAAGAAGACTTAGAAATTAAACGTCTCTCCTGGGTAAATATTAACAGTTTGGACTTACCGGGCATGCCAGGCATCCCAGCCATACCGGGGAACATACCAGCGCCCTGCAGAACGTAGACAACAACAGTTAGGATATGTACGTAATTATCTGCGCTTAAAAGTAAAGCAAACCATATTTGGCATAACTGGCATTCCCTCGTCATCGAATTGCAAGCCTGTGAGTTATGTACATGCATGCAGAATTTAGACGGTGCCCATCTCAAAACCCACAGCATATTTTGGTTTGAAGCGTACCTGGGGCGAGGTCCTTCACGATCTCAGAAGGCGGTTGTCCGGTCTCCTGCATCTCCTGCATCAGCTCTGACAGTCTAGCGTAATTATCCGGCTCCGACTCGTACATCGCAACGATCTGCTGGAAGTATTGATACTGCTTGCCATATCTGCACAAAACAAACTCGCAATCTTCAGCTACGTAGTCAACACAAAGCATCCTCACTACAATACTAACCGTTCGTAGTCTTCCTTGGACAACAGCGACTCCTTCTCAGCCAACCACTCAGGATACTGCGCAAACAAATCAAAAACTTTACGATTAGCACGACAGCAACACCCCCACTCCATTTTTGTGCGTACCCGTTCGCAGATCTGCTTCATAGGGTCATACATGACGTCTTTTGACAGCAGCTGCTGCATCATACCGTCCACCAAGTCCTGAAAATCGTTCTACTCCAACACTACCGTTAATTATCACACCACTTTAAAAAAACAGTAACCACTTTTACCTTTTCGCCCATCTCTTCAAACTTCTTCATCATCTCCCCCATCATCTCCTCGCCCATAGCTTCGACCTGCGCTGTACCGACGCCCTCCATGTCTTCAGCTGCCTTGGCCATATTCTGCAACGTCTTCGCCACACCAGCGTTGACGTCGTCCGCGTCATCAGGCGTCGTGTCACTTTTCAAAGATCCCAGGAGCTGCTCGATATTCTCGCCATCAGCTGATGCAGTCACCACAACCACCAGAGCGTCAATAATCTATCAATAACGTCATTTTCCAGCTTCGTGCTTGTCTCTACTTAAAGTACTATACCATCGGAGCCTAACTCCCGAAATGCCTGCTCCAATACGCTCTGGAACTCGGGATTTTGTGCGTCCTCGAGGAACTTGGCCATGTTCTGTCCAGAGTTCACAGCGTTAGGCATCACCACATCTGCACCACGTCTATAACAGTGCATTTAACCTCTTGCAAATTATTATCTTCACTGTCCTCAGTCGCGGCGGTGGTGGCGGCCGCTTCCTGCTTGACATTGGAGATCTCCGAGGCTTCCACCTCGTCCGCAAAGTCGTCCAGCGCATCTATAAATGCGAAAAGAGGTGGAGCGTGAGCGCGTTGATGTCTAGATGGAGAAGACAGACGTGGTTACCATCGAGAAGATCGTCCAGATCCACTTCCTCCTGCGTCTTATGCTCGCTTTCCTCCTTAGTGCTCATTGTGGATTTCGGGTCTACGTTGACATAGGTTAAACACATCGTGGGTCTTTTAATTATCCCATTTAAATGGGTTAATTGAAAATAGATTTATATATTTATGCCACTGTCAGGGTGTCATTGGGATTAAAGCATTGCAAAATGATGACAATTTTTTTCTCTGTGATGTATTGCTTGTACTCAATTGTAGGTGACTACACCCAGACATTTGCATTGAACAGGCACGTAGCAGCATGGCCTATTGATATTTGGCAGCATACTTCAACCGAGGCTCGTCGACGAGACAGACACTGGCCAGGACCTATAATTTCATGAGCAGTAGGCTTTTTGTTAGCAAAGCGTACATGTATAGTAAGCCGGTGCAACAGTCAAACCTTATTTGCGAAGAGATACTCGCGCAGAGTTATTGCGAGCGTCGAGACGACCATGAAGAGGCAATAATACTAATCACGAAATATTGAGACGTGAGTGGCGGCAATGGACAATAAGGGCAGGTGACTTACTTGAATCCAAGCGTGCTTCACCATTTCTGGCCACTGTGGGGTGTATCTATTGTAAGAGAGAGAAATGTGTAAGCATTAAATCAAATCCGACTGGAGGTCCCACGCACTAGTTGTACCGTACAGTACGCTGATAGGTTCAATCCGGATGTCAATGAGCAGCCGAAACTGCGTCGTGCCGTTCGATGAATTAAGATTCGACATCCAAATCGGATACGGGGAGCGAAGATTGGCGGTGACTGAAGCGTGTCGGGAATAAATTAATCAGCTCTGGGTTAAGCCGTACAATCAAGAAATAATAATACATACAATTGCGTTCTCGGTACTCGCTGATGAGTGCCTGAATCAGGATTTCTTGTGTCGTATCGGTGGTTGAAATATTCACGAGAGGTGATTCTGCATATGGAGTCTGCTTGCTGTTGTGTTCACGCATCTAAATATATATCATACCTTTAGCAGTTAAAAGTTGAAGATCAGACACGAACCTGTCGGTAATCTTAAACGGACTGCGTTGATGCAAGTCAAGTTCTCCGTCTACATACAGCGCATCTCCTGCAAATGGTGACGAATGTCTAACGATGGCCAGAACGTCCATGTTAAGCTGGACGTAGCTCTAACCACCAAATCATAGTGTTAAAACGTATCATGCACATCTAGTGGTAACCATGGTAACTTCACCTTCAGCGTGTAATTGAGCACGACTACCACAGTCGCTTGTCGAATGGTCTCATTACTCAATAACGGCGTCGTCACCTCAACATGAAGCGTGTCCATTATTCCGTCCAGGTTTGTATCTACACTTGAAGTCTTCACACCATAATCACCATACCAAACTACGAAATACCAGTAGTGCAGTACAATACCATAGTTAAAGCAGTGCGAAGACTTTTATTCGAGAAGAGCTGCTGGACGTGATTTGGGAAGGTCGTATGAACCAGCGTGAGTGGGTTTTTCTCGTCTCCGTCATCCCGTTCACCCTCTAGAACACAGAGCAATTGCTCTGTAGTTACAACCACAGGCTGCTCTCGATACGAATTCACCTGTAGAACGAAATCTGTCGAGAGTTTCAGCACGGGATGGATTTTTGTCATTTTTTCGCGTACACACCTCGCGAGCCCAGCGCCAGTAGCAACGGCAGAGACGCTGCAACCAGCCAGAGAACAATCGCTACCATATGGGAAAGCGATAGGACGCCGCTGTAGTAGCGCCGTTGGACGCCCGAGCAGTGACAAGTGGCGCGCATCAAAGTCTTTACGTCGCTTCAAGATCCTCAGTCACCATTGGGCCGAATTTAATGTACACCATTTATCCTAGAACTTAGTGTACACTTGACTTGGTATTTGTAGGATTATACACTAAATAGTTCTGACGTATGATTGTCACCCACTTTACTATTCTTGCTATTCTTGCAACGAACGCACGTACAACGATGATCACCGCGTCTGTAGGTGTGGACTCGAGTCTGTTGCTGGAGCCAGCGCATGAGCTCCTCTTTCCTCTGCCAGACGCCACAATGACTCGTCGTACGCGCTGTTGTCTCACGCTCACCAACTTGTCGCCGCTCAACGACGTCGTCTTCCGCGTACGGACGCGCAACCCGGACGCCTTCACGGTGCGTCCGACCCACGGGCTTTTGGCGCCAGGTAAGAGAGCCCAAGTAATTATTACGGCAACTGAGCGGACCTGTGAGCGACTGGGTGCCATGGACCCACAGGATTTAATGACCCGTCAATCGTCCCAGCTCTTTCTAGTGCAGAGTGTCGAGCGAGAAGAAGAGGTGCAAGTTATGGAGCCTCTGGATTCAAACTCCAGCTCGTCACTGCGGAATTTCTGGAAGAAGGTGTCGAGAGACTGCGTCACAGAGAACAAGATGGTGTGTCGGTTTGCGGCTGCGACGTCGGGTGTTCCTCTGGCTGCAGCCGAAATCTCGCAGGACAACGATTTGTTCTCTACCAGTATGAGCAGCATAAGCAAAAGCGCTCAAGAGTCTCAATCCAATTGCAATGGCAACAGAATGTTGAGTATGAGTTCGAGTTCTCAAGAAACTCGATTGAGTCGCAGTGGGAGCAGCGAGCAAGGGAGACTTAACCGGTCGTTTAGTAACCAGTTCACGCCACCAGAGGAGAGACAGAGAGACGAACGCCGGAGCCGAAATCAGTCGTTTGCCAGTGACGCAAGCTTCGTCACAACAATTGAACCCCCTATGCCGGACAGACGGTCCGAGACGAGGATGTCAGCCTCATCTAACCGGTCCGATGCTAGAACCACGACGAGACTACGTGACAGCGTGTTATCTAGCATCAGCGTGTCTGACACCTATGTTAGTGACACAATGCTGTCCGCGCAGACCTCTTTTTCTACTGACACGGCAGCGGGAGAACCGACCCACCAGCTAGGACCTCTACAGTATCACACTGAGCCTAGCGACGTGCTGGCGTTTAACGTCAAGCCTCGACCTCGCTTCTGGGGTACCACTTCGCTTTTTGTGGTGAACGCTAGTCAAAAGGACTGCCTCGCGTTTAAGGTGCGCACGTCTAACCAATCAGGCTATGTAGTAAAGCCTAGTCGAGGCGTCGTGTCGATGACAAACGCACAAGAAGTGACGATATCGCTCTGTGCGCCGCGTGATGAAAGCAGTTTCGATCCCGCCGCTCGCGAGGCAAAAGATGGATTTATGATTGAGGTGGCCAACATCTCACAAGACAAGTACGTGGATTTGATGAAGTTGGATGAGAGAAAGCGCACCCAGGAGTTAAGTTCTCTGTGGTCGCTTCTGCCGCGAAGTGACCGGGACTCGACAATGCTTTCCGTGAAGCTCAAGACGGAAACAATCGAAAGTGATATCAATACTCGATACAGCTTTGAAAGTGAAAGTTCGGACGCTCGGAGAAGAAGCAATTCCGCTTCTAACCGGAGGTCTGTACCTACAAAAAGTTTAAATTCTGTCGAGAAGAGCATGGAACAACTCTCGACTTCTTCTTCAACGGATGAGAGCGTCGCAAATGAGAAACCAGGATCTATGTATCGGTATTCAGATTCGGACGAGTCCGCGTTCACTGTTGCTCCAAGTGTCACCCCCTCTGAGGTTGACAAGGATGAATCTGACAATAATGTGGATGTATTAGCTGCTAAGTTGCGAGATTCTGCTGTAATTATTGTCTCTGCCGACAGGATGGACACTGTTGATTTCTCCAACCCGAAACTTTCCTTCTTTATTTAATCAATTGCTGATAAATAGCGTACATGTACATGTATTATTAATAATACATACATACTAGTAGTATAATACTACGTAGTACATGTATTATGTAGTAGTAGTAGTATCAGATACTAAGGGGTACTACTACATGTACTACATACTACAATAAAGACCATTAAATTTAGTTATCAAAAATGTAAATTGGTAACGATGCAAAATAGAGTCTACTTCTTGTAGAAAAGGTTAAAAGAGCGGTTTTAATGTCGCCTTTGGACCTCCGTTTCTCTACCGGTAACTACCAGGTCAAATCTATTTGCTCACGATATTCTCCAGGCTCTCAAGCACCTTAACAGTCGAGGACGTACCCAGCATGTTGATGATGCTGGGTGGGATGTAACCGGCCAGGTCGGCATGTGCGAGTAGAGTCACGATGCAGTAAACCTTTCCGTCCTCCTCCTTGAATTCCTCAATGATGTACCCAGAGACGTAAATGTTGGCTCGCACGTAGCCCTCGGCAGCCGCAACGTCCGCGACATTGACCGAGCGCGTGGCGATGACGACGCGTCCGTCATCAAGTGTAGTGGCGTAGGTGACGACCACAAACTCGCGACCGTAGATGGGGAACTGGCCCTTGCTCGTGATCTGACGGAAGGCCAAGTGGTTGGACTCGCCGATGTCGCGCAGCGTCACGATGCCCTCCATCATCTCGTCCAGCTCCAGTGTACGGTTTGGGTCCAGCAAAACCTGCTCGATGACGCGCTTGTCGGCATCGATGCGGCTGGCGGCACGAAACGGACTCCAGTCACAGTCCTCGACAGCTCCGCGCCAGACCTTCACATTCTCTGTATCGTCCACGATCTCCCACGTCGTGACCTTGTCGTCTCCCGTGTGGCGGTTGAGCAGAATCTGGATGTTCTCCTTGCCGTAAGCCTCAAAGTCCACGTCGTCGGCTGTGGGGTACGCGGGCACCTCGGGTTTGACCTGCTCCTCTACTGCTGGTGTTTCTCCGTATCCGAATAAGTAGTTCATACTGTCTTAGTGCAAGGCAAGAGAAGGACGCTGGTCTCTATGGAGGGGGTTTCTCGACTGCCGCGATGGGAGTTTGAGTGCCTTGACTATTTCTGCTTTCAAGACCAGACTCCGTTTCTACCGCAGAACCTGCGATACATGATATAATTCAAGTGTGACAATTGGAATAGAAGCGTAAACAGACGATGTCTCCTTTACATTCTATTAATACAGTAATATTGTCGCTTTACAAAATAAGACCACTAAGGAGATTACGCCATCTTTATTTGATCGGTTTGGGAGAGTATTCATAATAAAGGCGAATCATACTTTACTTTATTAATTTCGGTGGGGGAAATACATTGCATGGTGATAATAATACTGGGGGCTATAATATATTATATTATAGCCCCCAGTTTGCAGAGTATAACGCTACTACAGCGAGAAGTGTCATTAGTAGCAGCCGCAGGAAATGTTGATGGGGGGTTAAATGTTATTAGGTTCAGGCTACTTACACCTGGTCTGGCAGCTGTGAGGTAACATTCATGACTTTCTCTCTGCGACGCTGCAGCTATGGATACGATAATCGTCTTATGCGATCATTACGGTACCGATATTAGCAACTTTTAATATTACAAGCGGCTACACAGTATTCTAGGACGAAGCTCTAAATTCTCAGGTGGCACCATTCAAGAATTGAAGTTATTCCATTTCTTGTATTCTTGTGTTCACCGTTGAACTGATGTCGACCATAAAGACCTGGTCTACCAGGTCTATGGAGGCACGGGTAGTGAGGCCTTGTTTATAAGTTGCGAACTGCAATTGTGACAAGTCACTAGCCAATTATGTGGCTAATGCATATGCCCTTGGACGCAGAAGTTGGCCCACAACGTATTGTATGTAATGCACATACAGTTAGATAAACTCTGTGACTCGGTCCATCTAACTGTGATGTACTAGCCGAGTGCCGCCGCTACGCGGCGGTAAATGTATTTTAGTCGAGTGCCACCACTACGCGGCGGCATGTTTTTGATAGTTTAGTTAGTTTGACTACCTACGCTTCGCTCCGGTAGTAAGCGACCCCGTTCCGCTCGCAGGGGCTAGCTGCACTACTCGCCGCGTTTGTTGGTCAGGAGGCTTCGGTCCCCCACACTTAGTCAATTTTATCCAATGGAGACCGCCTTCGCTGCGCTCGGCAGCTGAAGATCGCATTTTGACCAATCACGTCTGCTTCGCGGCAATATTAGCCAATGGGCATTTTTCCGCCTACGCGTGATTTTCGTGACTGACGGACAGACACGTTCATCCTGTTGAGTGTTAGGACTAGCTTTCGACGCCGCTACGCGGCGGTGGGTCAGGTTTTGGTCCCAGCTGGGGGTATGCCCGCCTGCGCTTCGCTTGTCGGGCTAATTTGGTCTTAAGTACATATGGTTAGTTGGAGTAAAGGGTATGCCTCGCTACGCTCGGCTGAAAGTTTAACATTTACGTCATATGAAGTTTGTTATTGAAGTGTTATGTATATGTAAGCCTTCACGTTCCCTTCTACATGTCATCGAAGAGCTGTCTGTACACAATGTTAGATGTGTACACTCCGTCTTCATCCTTCAGCTCTGGAAACTCAATCCGTATCTTGATCTTGGATCTGGCGGCAACTCGCGACATCGCCACATACAGTTGTCCGTGAGAGAAGCACGGAGACGCCAGGTACAGTCCC